>WOVY01005637.1:85000-247189 GCA_013436015.1 Rhipicephalus annulatus
TTTTACCAAAATCCTATGAAAGCGCTTAAGTGGTGGCATGCAAGCGCGCGTGTATTTCCTGTTGGTCGTTTTTCGCAGACTTTGTATTTCCTCAGAAAAAAACAACATCGAGGAGGACTTTAGTACAAATGGCAATGCTTTATTTCAGTATAATTTTGCCTAGCCTATGGAATGAAATGACAATTTATGATTTGAATGAAAAAATGAGTATTTGGCGGATTGAAGCTACGAATTTAGTGGATAATAATGAGGAAATACGGCTTGTAAGTGACACACTGAGCCTACAGCTTTCATAGCAAGCATTTGCTTGCTGTTCTCCATCTCTGCCTTGGTTACCTTGCACACTTAGTATACCTACCTATGAATTTACCCAACATGATCAAGGTGAAGAACACCTAGTAGGAGTATCCGTAGAACTATTATCGCAATGAATATACTTCTCGCGATACCAATAAGTGTTCTTTCTGGCACATTTGAACTTGATTGCAAGCAGTATTATTTTGCAAACTATTCTTTTCTCTCGTTGTATAATGTGTCATGCTAACTTTTGAATGATTAGGCGTACTTACCACGCACGGCATGCTGTTATTTACGATCTCGCCACATTCCATCGTGCAGTTGACAACCAGGGTCTACAAGATGAAAGTTCTACTTATTAGGCAAAACTAGCAAAGATTTCATAACACTGTATTCGCCACACAAAAGCCAGATGTTCTGCGAAAAATCAGCAAAAATGGCTTTTATTGTGTGATAACAAAACTAAAAAAACACGGACGACGACTATTATCCGCAGAAGAACTTTCTGTCACTGTGTAAACACTTCGCCTTGGTTGGTTAAGCAGATAGCACAATTCACACTAACTTAAATGTCACTATATTAGTCCATATTGGGGGCTGCCTAACTTGCAAAGTTTCGGGGTCAAAACTGATAAAATTGCCATAATTTTACACAATCTAAATGACCGCTCTTATTGCGAAAGTTACCTTTGGATTTCTATGTCTCGAATTCTCTGAAGCGTAGGAAACGCACGGTTTTGTTACGAAATATTAAAATATGTCAAGACGACTAGTGCTAAAATTTTCATTACACATGTAGCAACAGCATCATTTTTGTTTGAGTGGGGCTTTTTAAATATGAAGCATTTCTTGCTGAACTTCGGCGACTGTGAGCGTATCTATCAATCTATCTATCAATCAATCTATCTATCTATCTATCTATCTATCTATTTATCTGTCTGTTTATCTATCCATCTATCCATCTATTTATCTATCTATCTATCCATCTATCTATCTATCTACTTATCTGTCTGTCTATCTATTGTCACGTTACTCTTGACAAATGTGATAAAAATGGGCTCGTTTAGTTGACTACTCAAGCAGCGGCTCAGAGAGATCGTCTTTGTCTTCTTTCACACCTCGATCTCACCCAAGCAAACCATGTGGCAATAGTCCCTCCCTTTGAAAGCATCGACTCGATGCTCGTAAATAAAAAAAAGGAAGGTATAGACACGCAGGTATAGATAACCAAAAGAGGGAGAGTGCCACTACTCGCAGCGCAAATGAGGAAGTTTCGCCAACGGTTGCGCCTAGCGCAAAAAGAAAAGGCATGAAAACACAAGAGAACACAAACAGCAGCAGCAACGCAATGTCACGGCATGTCGTAGCACGTGAAACCACAAGGGCTACTGTGTGAAGTAGGGCTTCAGCCGAACGACATGCACGGTTTCGGGCCGAAGCTGTCGACGAGAAGACGCTGCGCCGTCCGGAAATACCTCGTAGGTAAGATCTGTGATTCGTCTAAGAACCTTGTACGGTCCAAAATAACGACTTAGGAGCTTTTCGGATAAGCCTGGTCGCCGGACAGGGATCCACACCCACACTCGGTCCCCAGGGTGGTAGGTGACATTTCGATGGCGGAGGTTGTAACGTCGTGCGTCTGCATCTTGTTGGTGACTGGTGTTTATGCGAGCTAGCTGACGAGCTTCTTCGGCGTATTGAGTGTATTGCTCAGCATCTTCAGCAAGTTCATTGCTTTGGTCGCACGGAAGCATAGCATCGAGCATGGTTCGCACGTTGCGTCCGTAAACAAGTCGGAAAGGCGGAAATCGCGTTGTTTCTTGCGTTGCCGTATTATAAGCAAACGTGATGTATGGAAGAATCTCGTCCCAGGTTTTATGTTGTACGTCCACGTACATTGACAGCATGTCCGCTATGGTCTTGTTAAGCCTCTCTGTCAGTCCATTGGATTGCGGATGATAAGCCGTTGTTTTTCGATGACTTGTACAGCTCAGTTTGAAAATGTCCTCCATCATTCGTGCTGTAAACGACGTCCCTCTGTCCGTAATCACGCATGACGGGGCACCATGCCGTAGGACGATTTGGTGCACGAAGAACTGCGCGACTTCAGAGGCCGTGCCACGGGGTAACGCTTTTGTTTCAGCATAACGCGTAAGATAATCTGTCGCAACTATAATCCATTTGTTCCCAGAGGACGACAAAGGGAAGGGCCCGAGAAGGTCCATTCCCACGAGGTCAAATGGTGTCCGTGGTGGTGCGATCGGCTGGAGCAGGCCCGCGGGTCTCACAGGCGGAGTCTTGCGGCGCTGGCACTCACGGCAGCCTTTCACATATCGCTGTACACTAGTTGATAGTCGCGGCCAGTAATACTGTTGGCGTACTCGGGCGAGAGTTCGCGAATAGCCCAAATGTCCTGACGTGGGCTCGTCATGGCACGCAAGGAGGATTTCATCACGCATGTCGGTAGGAACAACGAGTAGGAAGGCTTTGTCGCTACCACGGGCGTTTTTCTTGTAAAGAATGCCTCTTCTTAGACAAAAAGAGGGCAGTTCGCGAGCAATGTGTTGAGGGACCTGAGAGTTGCGGCCTTCCAGGGAATCAATTACTGGGCGTAATTCATCGTCTGCCCGCTGCTTTGACATAAATTCGGAGTCACTAACTGCTCCGAGAAAGGCATCTTCATCTTCGGAGTCCCTGACAGCGTTCCCCACAGGTACTCGAGAAAGCGCGTCGGCATCTTCGTGTTTGCGTCCTGACCTGTACACAATCGTAATATCAAATTCCTGCAAACGCAAACTCCACCGTGCGAGACGGCCGGATGGATCTCTGAGATTTGCCAGCCAGCAGAGCGAGTGGTGGTCAGTCACCACTTTAAAGGGACGACCGTAGAGGTAAGGCCGAAATTTGGTCGTCGCCCACACGACTGCGAGGCATTCTTTTTCTGACGTAGAATAGTTGGTCTCAGCTCGAGAAAGAGTACGACTGGCGTAAGCTATCACATGCTCAACGCCGCCGTGTCGTTGTACAAGGACAGCGCCAAGTCCAACGTTGCTGGCATCTGTATGAATTTCTCTAGCAGCGTCCTCATCAAAATGGGCAAGAACAGGGGCTGTTTGCATTCTCTGTCGTAACTCTGTGAACGCTGTATCTTGTTCTGCGCCCCAAGTAAAGGGTACGTCATCTCGGGTGAGTCGCGTAAGAGGTTCAGCTATCTTAGAGAAGTTGGCGATAAATCGGCGATAATACGCGCACAAGCCGAGGAAACGGCGTACTGCTCTTTTATCTGATGGAACAGGGAAGGCGGCGACAGCAGCAGTTTTGTCTGGATCAGGTCGCAAGGCTTCCGCGTACGTACGACGGCGACTGTCAGTAGACACAGGAGCCGTTTGCGGATCAACCGACGTGGGCGGAAAACGATGGGCGTGCAGCACCTGCTGGACCTCGTCGCGGATGACACTGGTGATAGAACCAACATCGATTTGCCTTGTCCCGTACATCTTTTCCATTTCTTCCCGGACGACAGATCGAATGATCTCGCGAATCCATTCGGGGCTCTTGCTCCCAGGGGTGGCGAAAATTTCGGGAGTTGAGGCAGCATTCACTTGACGGTCAAACTGGGCAGACCGTTGGTGCAGTACTCGCTCCATTGTTGCCGCTTCAGTGAGGAACTCAGCAACACTTTTGGGGGGACTGCGCACCAAACCAGCAAAAAGTTGTTCCTTCACACCACGCATGAGGTGGCGCAACTTTTTTTCTTCTGCCATAGCAGGATCCGCTCGCTTGAAAAGCCGCGTCATGTCCTCGACGTACATCGAGACGGTCTCGTTGGGCATCTGGATGCGTAATTGTAGTGCACGCTCCGCCCGTTCGCGGCGGTCGGGACTCCTGTAGGTCTCCAGGAGGCGACGCTGGAACTCGCGCCAAGATGTCAGAACATCATCCCTGTTCAAAAACCACGTCTTGGCACCGTCCTTCAGGCAAGTGTACACGTTCCGGAGCTTCGCGGCATCATCCCAGTAATTGATCGCTGCGACACGTTCGAACTCACTCAGCCAGTCGTCAACATCTTCATGCTGCTCTCCGTGAAAGGGGCTAGGCATCAGCGGGTTCTGGATGGTGCAGTAGATCGGCGTGGAAGGTGTCGGAGCTTGCATGGGATCTTGTATCGAAGTCATAGTTGCCGCGTCAGTGGTTGGTGTCTCAGGCGGTAGGCCTCGTTGGCGGCGGCTTACTCTATGAACAGGAGTGTCCACGGGTGCAGGGCTTGTGTTCCGGCTGCTGGACGGGGTCTTGGGCATCGGGTGGATTGTGAGACGTTGTACCCAGCAACTCCACCAGTCTTGTCACGTTACTCTTGACAAATGTGATAAAAATGGGCTCGTTTAGTTGACTACTCAAGCAGCGGCTCAGAGAGATCGTCTTTGTCTTCTTTCACACCTCGATCTCACCCAAGCAAACCATGTGGCACTATCTATCTATCTATCTATCTATCTATCCATCTATCTATCTATCTAGCCACCTACGACTTTCAGCTCTCCTGGCCGTTTCGATACTACTACTTGGTACAGCTGCTGAGCCCACAGTGCCTTTGTGAAACCATCCTTGAGTGTGCCCATACCACCTCCTCTCTACTGTTATTATTGTCCGGTGATGGCGAGACTAATCCTGGCCCAGAAATGCAAGAAATCCTCACCGAACTACAAAAGATTTCCGCTGGGCAAGCTACACTTCTCACTGAGGTGCAAGAACTTAAAAACCTGCTATCGACATCCAACCAAACCATAACCGACCTAAGTAAACGCATGACTGAAGTAGAAAACCACTAGCGGAACCTGTCGCCTCTACATGCAGATCTTGAAGTGATCCGTACGAACGCAACTGAAACGAACCGTTTGGTCTCCAAACTGGAGGCTAAATTAGACGACGCAGAAAACCACTCACGACGTAATAACTTAATATTCTACAACCTTCCCGATCCTAACCCAGCCGAAACAAATGCAGAAGCAGAAGGGCTTATTATCAGACACTGCCGTGAACACCTCCAAGTAGTCATCGACCCAAAAGAAATAGATCGCGCACATCACCTCGGACGCCATGCCACTAATCGCAACCGCCCTATGATAGCAAAGTTCACCTTCCATAAAACCAAAGAGACCGTACTTACAAATGTACCCATGCTGAGAGAAACCGACTTCAGCATTGGCGAAGACTTCTCCCAGTCTGTCCGAACCGCTCGCCGACACTTAGTTAATTTCGCGAAAGCAAAATCAGCAAAGTTTCAGATACTTTATAAAACCCTTCATATGGGCTCAAAACGTTACATTTTTGACAATGCTTCACAAACTAAAAAAAATCGCATAGCAAATCCCTCGAACAAAGAAAGTAACGAACCGCCCCCGAAATGTAGCACAAAACAATCTTTCCTAATCTGTAATCTTTACTAACATACGCAGCTTTCTACCGAAACGAGATAAAGTAACTAGCCTTGTGACGCCATCCAATACCAATCTTGTTGTATTAACAGAAACGTGGCTTACCAGTGACGTGACGGACACTGAAGTTCTTGCAGATCTTCCTAACTTTCACTTATACCGAAAAGATCGCGAATGCACTCGCGGAGGAGGCGTACTGATCGCCATCAGCCCGGAATTATCATGTTCTGTAATCAACATAGCATCTGACATAGAAATCTTATGGCTACATTGCCGGGCTCCACCCCACACAATACTGCTTGGTGTCTGCTACAGACCACCGAATGCAAATCCAGACTTCGCAAACAAATTTAACGATATACTAAATGCGCTCACCAAAGCCCACCCGAATGCCCATATTTTGCTGTTTGGTGACTTTCACCTTCCTAATATTAACTGGCAAACCGGAACAACCGCACAAGGAAACCAGAAAGGCTCGAGAGAATTTCTAGATGCTTGTTTTAACTTTAACTTATCACAACTTGTATCAGAGCCAACACGTGTTGCCACCAATTCCGCAAACACCCTTGATCTCATTCTAACCACCCATCCTTCTAGCTTATCGTCGATTACCTATCTCGATGAAATTAGCGACCATAAAGTTATCCATGCAGATTTCGCATTTTCCCCAGAGCGCCGTGAAATGCTAAACAAAACAATATGTTTATATGATAAAGGTAACTATCAAGAAATTAACAACGAACTCAGTAGCTTCTTCCCAGATTTCGAAGTCAACTTCCATAGCCGATCCGTCAATTAAAATTGGATAGTTCTTAAACAAAAACTTATTGAACTAAAAAATAAGTTTATTCCGAAGACCACATTTCGTGCCACGCAGCAAAAGCCCTGGTATACTAAAACACTAAACCGACGAAGCAACAAGAAAAAACACCTTTTCCGCCAGGCAAAATCTAAAGGAACGCCATGCGCATGGGATAAATACTACTCCGCCGAAAATGACTATCTCACAGCAATTCGCAACGCCAAGCGCGCATTTTTTAACACGAACCTACCCAGCATGCTAAGTGATAACGTAAAAAATTTTTGGCAGACCGTCAATCCAAAACCATCTCGCACTACCTCCCTTACTAACGAATCCGGTGAAGTGACCACAAATGCCGAGTGTGCTCATATCTTTAATATTGCATTCTCGTCGGTGTTCACCAGAGAACCTAGTATGCCTGCCGTTCTCACAACCACCCTGATAGGTTCCAGCATGCCTGCGCTAGCATTTTCCGCGGACGGCATTTCTTCCCTAATAAAAAACATTAAACTTTCCTCGTCATGTAGCATTGACGAAATTAATTCTAAACTGTTAAAGAACATTACCGATACAATTGTACCATACATGCACCTCATATTCTCACAGTCCCTCAGTACCGGCGACCTTCCGAATGACTGGAAAATCGGTAAGGTCGTTCCAGTCTACAAAGCAGGCGACAGCAACTCCCCACTCAATTATCGTCCCATTTCATTAACAAGCATCCAATGCAAAATCATGGAACATGTCATATATTCTCATGTTATCAACTTCCTCGATTCTAATAGTTTCGGGCTTCCGCAAGGGACTTTCCTGTGAAACACAATTAGCATTCTTTCTTCACGACATACATACAAATCTTGATACCAACTTTCAGACTGACGTCATTTTCCTTGACTACGCAAAAGCATTTGATACAGTTCCACAAAACAAACTAATACAGAAGTTATCCGGGCTAAATCTTGACCCTAAAGTGTTAAGATGGATTAAATCTTTTTTAGCTAATCGTTCTCAATTCGTGCACGAAAATAATGAATCCTCTGAACCTCTCGAAGTAACGTCAGGGGTACCGCAAGGGTGCGTCCTTGGCCCCTTGCTATTTCTAAACTACATTAATGACCTACCACTAACTGTGTCTTGCAAAATCCGCATGTTCGCCGACGATTGCGTGATCTACCATACAATAACTAATGCTTCCGATCAACTAACCCTACAACACAATTTGAACAACATTCAAGAATGGTGTGACAATTCGCTTCTCAAACTTAACCCCAACAAGTGTAAGGTTGTCTCATTCACTCGCCGCAAAAATCCTTTCCTATTCCCATAACAAATCACTAACGCCCCTCCAGAAAGAGTACAGTGTTTCAAATACCTAGGTGTCAAACTGTCCGCCGATCTAACTTGGAATGCGCATGTCACAAACATTATCTCATCTGCAAACGAAATATTGGGATTCGTGAAACGTCATCTGCGTTGCGCACCTCAACACGTAAAACTTCTCGCATATACATCCCTCATCAGGCCAAAACTGGAATACCCCTCTGCATTATGGAATCCACCTAAAATTTACCTAATCAATGACTTTGAATCAATTCGAAATCGCTCAGTCCGATTCATACATTCGCCATATTCTTATGACATCAGTGTTTCATCCTTAAAAGCCCAATCTGGATTGCAGCCACTTGCCCTTCGACGCCGCATAGCCACTCTTTCCTTGTTTCGTAAGCTGTTTTAATCCCCCTCAATCATCCTCCATACGTCATCCCTCCGACGTACATTTTGCACCGCACCAGCCACCCCCTCCAAGTCTCCCGTTACCGCACTAGGACTGCTACCTTCTCCGCATCCTTCTTTCCCCGTGCTGTGAAGGACTGGAACGACCTCCTAAACCATGTCGTCACAATCACCTGCCCATCAACTTTCACTAAAAATGTAACAACTCATCTCTGTCAGTGAAACTTTATGGCATTGTATATACCCACACCTATGTAGCAATATTTTATACTTTGAATGTAGCAAAAGTTTTATATCCTGTATACCAACCCCTTATGTGGCAAATGTTTTTTATATCCTGTACATCCACCCCTTACGTAATACCCCCTGTGGGGTTTTTAAGAAAATAAATTATGATGATGATGATGATAATGGCATCGATACCAAACTTGGCATGGCTTAACATGACTGTATGAAAAACATATTTTACTAGTCATGACATTAAAATTACAATGTATATGTCATGAATGTGATGATTTACATTTCAAGGTCTTGCCGCTTTATCGACGGTTTCGTTCACATGGCATGTTGCAAAACTGGTATGGTAAGGCATGATTGCATTGCAAACACGAGCAACAGAACCTAACATGAAATTTATGACATGCGTGTAATGTAACTACATGACTGCATGCCACGCTCATGATGCGCTCGTGGCCGTTTAGCTAGCGTCACATATACCAAATTTGGTATTACACTGCGCGAATGGATGATGAAGGTATGATACTAGTTCAAACATGATAAACATGAAATGCGTGTGATGAACAACATGACTTTATGGTACGCTCATGATGCACTCGCGGTGGTTTCTTTAGCTTCACATGTACCAAACTCGGTACTACGTGACGCAAACGGACGACATAGGTAAATGACACATCCAAACATGGTAATCACGACATGTGTGTCATTTATCAACATGACTACATGCCACATTGATGATGTGCTCGCGGCCGCTTCGCTAGCTTCACATATGCGAAATTTTGTATCACGTAACCTCAATGAATGATGAGAGTATGTACCTGGTACAAACATGATAATCATGTGATGCATGTCATGAACAGAACATGATTACATGCCACAGTAAAGGCGCCAACGCATTTTGACGTGATGCGGTACGCGTCTTCGCAGGTGTTCAATTCGTCGCGTCACGCCCATAGAGAAACATACATGAAAAGCGGACAATCCCCTGAGGCCCTGTATAACCCAGCTACTGCGCTGCTTTCAGCGCCACGAGTGGCTGGTCAGACGCGATAGTGCTTTTTGCATAAATAAAATAACAAAACTTTTTCGTTCCGATGCCGGTATTTGAACCCGTACCCTCATGCTCCGCAATCAAGTGTCTTTACTACTAGGCTACCATCCATTCGCGCACGGAAGCAATACATCTACAGTACATCTGAACCACATGAATTTGTACCCCTTGTACAAAATGAATGCAGAAAAACAACACTTTCTAGTCAAACTTTACAGATGTTTGTGGTAAACCAATGAACGTCTTCAGTGGGACACATTGTAAAGCGGATGTGGAAAATTGCCCAAATCATTAAAATTCATTCTTTGCAAAAATATGATGCTAAACTTACGTTTTCACTGACCCCCTGAGGCGGCTATTATATGCCGTGACAGAAGAGTGGAAGCGAGCATGGAGGCGTCATCTAGCGGTTTTTCAGAGCCTATCTTGCTGGGCCGCGAGGAGGCTTGAGGGGCCACTCTTTAGATAGTAGGCTTCTCTATGTCACGCAGGCGTTGCCACGCCAGGCGCCGATCCTGCCATATACTCGCAGGCGTGCCGCGCTGCGCTGCTATGACGCTTCCCTCTCTCTAGTCTTCTTCCTCAGGCTCATATCTCCCCTTCGCACCCTCAGTTCTTTTGTTTTTTTTTAGGGGCGAAGCTTCTTAAAGCTGCACCCGCTCGTCCCTCGTCATAGTCGTAGTGCATAACTAGTCTTACGCTTTGACCTGCAAGGTAGTGCCGGTGGGAGATTTCTCCTGTTCGTTGTTGAACAATTAAAACTTCGCAGTGTGCGCGTTACATAAAAGCCAGATTCTCCTGTTCTTCATTTCCAATTAGCAGCTATTGGCATGTACATTGAACACTATCTGACAAAAAAGGGTGGCAATGTTATACTCGCTGGGCGTAACATCCTTGGTTTTATAAAGGTTTGCCGAGCGTTGGGCCGCAGTGCCATGAATACACTGAACTACTATATGCCATGAACTCGAGGTGGTTGAAGGTGGGAAGCAGGCACGAAGTGCAAGCCGTAAGAAAGTGTGCGTTTGCCACCTCTCGTTTAGTCCTTAGAATGTGAGCTGGATGACGGCGCTTCGATATGCGGAATATATGATGAAAAGATGCGTGATAGTAGTACTTGAAGTGTTGACTAGATGGACGAGCGGACACACAGACACATGCTTGGACGGACACACGGATGGCTGCATGGACGGATGGACGCATGGACGATTGCAGGTGCGGATGCATGGACGAACGCACGGACGGACGCAAGGATGGACGTGCGACACGAATAGATGCACGTGCAGACGGGTGGATGAACGCACGGTGATCATACAGACGGACGCATGGACGGATGGAAGCAAGAACTAATGCCCAGATGGATGCTTCGCCCCACTCTCCATCATTCACAAAGTTAATATGGTGCCATTTTTTACACGAAACTGTTTTATTGCCAAAAAAATTGCCCGCAGCTTCCCTCGGGGGAACACTGAGGAGGATGCGGAGCATATAATTGGTTAACGGGGTGTTAAAGTGCGACTTACTTGGGTCGATGGCTAAATTGGTTAACGTGGTTGTGAAATGGGGTATTAAATTGCGACTTACTTGGGTCGATGGCTAAATTGGTTAACGTGGTTGTAGGAGGGGGTGTTAAATGAGTGAACACGTACACACGTATGCGAAAGGGCGGCGCTGGTCGAAGGGACGTCGATCATAGTGTTTGTGGATTCGTTGGCATTCATTTCACGGCGACTTCGGACGTCGACGCGCCGTACAAACCAACGGACGAGCGGCAACTGAGCGAGCGAGCGCCGACCTTGAGTATATATACAGCGCGACGGCGCATGCGCTGTCAGCTGTCGAATGTTCTCGAAGGAGAAGTGCGCGCGCGGCACAGATGGCGACGGCGTGACGGCGCATGCGCTGTCAGCTGTCGAATTTTCTCGAAGGAGAAGCGCGCGCGGCACAGATGGTGGGCGACGGCGCGACGGCGCATGCGCGCGCGTCAGCTGTCGAATGTTCGAGAAGCGGTGCGGACGGCGCACTACAAGGCGCGAGTATATGATGCTTCCGCATCTAAAAAACAAGAAGAAAAAGATCAGTTGCTGGGTGTTATTCCTAGGACCCCTCACGCTGCAGCGCGAAACCACTAAGCCCCAGAGCGTACGTTGTCAAGCTTCGGAACGGCAAGCTATTTATATACACCATATACCAAGTGACAGTGCTCAGAGCTCCGCTATTTCAACGCGTTTTCGTCATCAGTACTGAAATGGTGCGAGTGGCTCTCATTGGGCACTCGCCAGAGGTCATCACCCCTCACGTTTTGATCACTGCGTGCCTCCACGAGGAATGGTACCTTTCTTGCGCCCTTAACATACTCGTGATTCGGGACAGCACGAAGGTCACTTCGCTCGCTGCTGCGAAAGCGTTTACCAAAAGAGCAGGCTGCTCACACATGACGAAGCAAGAATTCAGACTTTTACTCGGCCTTGTCCAGTGTATACTCGTGCGGTTTATTTGCGAATCTTCATTCCTGCTTCTCGTTTCTTTCTATTTTGATGCTCGTTGGTTTTGCTGTAGAGTGCCCTGAATGGGACGACCAGCGAGAAACACGGCACGCACCAGCTGTCTCAGGGGTCATGGTTATGCTCTCTCTATATTTTTTTAAATTAGTTTTCTTTCCTTTTCGAACTTTCTCTAAATTCTTCTCATGCTTTTATACTAATCCCTGCTCTTTTACCTATTTCTTTCTTTTAGTTTACCCTCTCTCCCTTATTTTATCTCTCCTCCTCAATATTCTATACAACCCTTTACCTCACTCTCCTAGCGTGCCAGGATAAGAGAGTGTTGGGAATGCTCGTTTTCAGGCTTGATGAACGTGGGTTTAATTCCTGTCTCGCCAACCAACGTTTCTCGCTGAAAGACTTATTTATTCAAATGGTCTATATATATTTTCTTCTAATTCTCTCTCTGTATTCGTTCTCTCACCCATAAAGATATTGTATACAAAAATAAGAAATTTCATACGTATACTGGAAGTGAAGCACAATATGAAGACGATGATGACGACGAAAAAAAAAGAAAGTGTGTGTTGATTCATTACTTTTTTTCCACGGTGTCTTGGCAACAACATCTTGGCGCAACCCTCTCCGGGGAGTTTCTTCCGAAGTGGGTTGCGCCAAGATGTTGAGGAACCAACTGACCAACCGGCAGAAAAATTCCGTTCACTATTACTAGCTCAACGTGATTTGCCTGTCACGCCAAACTTTGGTGTGGCACTCTTTATATTGCGTTTGAAAAAAGTGTGCCCCTATGGCATTTTCTTAAGCAAAATAGCTGACGTTAAGGGTCCAGCTTAAGTTTTTTTCCGGCTTTGATGTTAATAAAGTAAAGCTGTCTCAGGTTGCGAAGTGGAGATGGTGGTTTGTCAGATGAGCCGATCAATTGCTATATTGTCACTTGGCGTAGCAAACCATTCACAGTAGGTACAACAATAATTAGCATGTCGCAAACCTTGTATTTGATGCAGAATTGGTCTAAGGCCTTTGTCATGTGACGCCGGTGTTCTATGCCGAAAATCTTCACTTCTAAGTAACCTTCTCTGACGGGAATGACTCAAAGTCATGTAGCTTTTTCCTTTTGTTTGTTTCTTCGGCATGAGCACGTTCTGCGTCGTGCTGCAAGAGCACTGCCAATATAGTGGGCATGGCAGTGGCACTGAGGCAAAATACTCAACAAGCTATTCGTATTTCTGCTGCAGGTCAGTTTTGCTTGTCTGCGCCATGTTTCTTCAATGATAACTTCTTTTTTTAGTGTTGCTGCCTTGCCCAATTGACACTTTTTGTGTATTCTTACTTTTGGTTTGAATTTGTTAGTTTGCTTGCATATTGAGTCAAACGCTGTCTTTTGAGTTGAAAATTTATTGGAGCAGCAGCTTCCAGGCCAGAAGTAAAAATTACCATGTCTAATATGATGACCACTGTCTTATCAAACAAAGAAGTTGATAGCTTGGCTGAAATGCTGCTTTTTGTGGAAATGAAGACAAATGCAGTGATTGAACTAAAATTATATCAAAACGATATAAAGCCAAGAAAAACAAAACTTGAGAAATGTTCAGAATCGCCGGTACAACATTGAGGAGCTAGAAAACAGAAGTCGACGAAATCACTTGATTGTTTTTAGCCTGAAGGATGAAGCTAAAAAACGACCACCGGCCAGACTGAAATAATAAATATATTTAAAAAAAAGCCGGTAATGAATGCTAGTGGTAATAAAATGGTGCTACAGATTGGGTACAAAGAATGACAAACAACTCCCAGTAATTATAAATATACTCAGCTACCGGGACAAGGAAGCTACTCTAGGGAGGTAATCCAAGCTTGAGCGCACCGACCTGTCAATTAGTGAAGGATGTTCTGCTCGTGTTCGTCATATCAGAAAAGAAATATGTCAAAGTGCTTCGCGTGAGCGTAAAATTTGAAATATTTTTCTGGCCGGAATGATCATAAGAATGAGAGCTATAAGCTGTCTAACCAAACTAAGACTCAGAAAAAAACTACATGAATGGTGTTTAGTGAAGCTAAAGGAAAATTCCTGTGTTGGTAACTTACGTTTGGAAAGCTCGAAGTCATGAGCTTTGCAACCAATCTAAATATTGTGTTACTAACGGAGACATGGCAACGATATGACGTTTTCGGTAGTGAGTTTATATCAATGAATTACTGGGTGTTTCGTAAAAATCGAGGTGGGACAGAATGGGGCTTTACTGTTTTTTTAGGCAAAAAACACGTGTTTAAAAGTTGCTGGACGTTCTTTCTTGGTGCCTATTCTTGGTGTCATATAGAGGCCACCGAATTCTTTCCTCGATGTTATCGCAAAGAATAAAGATTACCTGCTTTGTGAGGCACAATCTGAAGAATAACTACCCATAGCAGGATATTTCATTGCGCCAAATAAAAATTGGAAAACATTTCCTTCAGACCCATCTCAAGCTGCAGATGCGGAAGTATCTCACAATGTCTTTAATTGGGATCCTGCGCAGTTAGTTACTGATCCAATGGAAAAGATCAGTGGACAAAAAAATCACAGCATAGCCGTAAGGTGAATGAGATGAGTGGGGCAGATCTTTTTGCAGCCTGTCCTCGTGGTTATAGTGCGCTTGCGTAAGATCAATAAAGAAACGGCAAACGCATGCGCCTCATCCATCAATGTCTGGAAGCTAAGCATCGTTCCGAAGCACGGGGCCAGACCGCCAGAAATGAACGTGTGTACGGAGGGATGCACGCATGCACGCACGGACAGACGCACGAATAGACGGACGCACGTACACATGCATGGACGGATGCACAAATTAACGGATGGGCTCAACGAATGACGTATAGACAGACAGACGGGCGAATGGACGTTTCGCCCCACTGATCATCATTCGCTCTGTAGATATGCTGTGAAACCGTTAATAAATTCGAATGCATTTCTAAGTCGGGCTATGTCAGACGTCATTGGGACCTCTCCACCGCGCTCTCTCATAGCAACAGCTGCGGGTGCGCACGTCCGTAGGTACTGCAGCCCCCCCCCTTCCCCCATGTCTCTTGTTCGGCTCGGTAGCTGTCAGCAGTACTGCGGGCACGCGCTTTTATCCTCGCCTCTAGCAACCGGAATCCCCACCTCCTTGGCTTGAACGTAATTTGCCACCGCGTCAATGCCATGCGTTTGAAAAACGTTTATAGCATTTTAGGAGCAAAGTTTCTTTTAGGCAAATTTGTCATTCGTCAGGTGTAATCGAATGAACCAGAGATGAAGAAGAAAAGAAGGCAGTATCTCCCGAACAGTATAATAGATGGCGCTGTTCAATAAAGTTACACGCAAACTGCAGTTGAGTGAGGATATTCTAGATGGCGCTGTAGCGCTGCTCTCCGATTGGCTGCTTCGCGGGTCGTGCCTGGGTACACAGAGAATCAGTGCCTCTCTCACTCTCCTGGTTGTCGCCGTAAGTGATGGATTGTTGGTAAGGCATGGACGAAGCAGAGAACTGGGCGCGTTAAAGGGCCACTCATCAGGCCCCATACCAAATTTTAGTTAGACAGTGGAAGTTGTTGGGTGTCCGATGATGAACATTTTGCCACAAAAATTTTTCGAATTGGTTCATCACGAGTGGAGAAAACAGGTTTTTTAAAGCGGCTTGACACAACGATGAGAGGAGGCAAGCTCGAAACTATTGCCGCTCCTCCGCGTAACCTTCACAAGCCAAATCTCTTCCCCACCTTCTCCGGCATCCGATTATGAGTTGACGTGTGCATGACATGCCCAAACAAGTCCAACCCCAGAGCACGCGAGCAGCGTTGCTTTGTTGACCAGCCGTATTTTGCAGTCTTCTGCCTGTTTCTGCCATAGAGTTTCTTATTATACACTAGAGGGAGCTCTGGCGTTAGTGTCTATGGGAGCTGCTACACACGGCGCTTCAGCGAGCATGGGTATGATGGGTAGTGCACACATTTGTCTAATTTTTGTACTTCTGGCCTGTTTATGGCTCCGTGTGTGTTTGTGTGGCTTGGAGCTGTTTTTTCACGAAAACATAAATTATCAAATGTTCACCGTTTGCGCTTCACAACTTTTTTTCTTTTAGACTTACCATTCCGAATCAAGTCACTTAGTTCAAAAGCGTTTCTTCTTTCTTTCAAAACAAAACCATAACCAGCAATAAACGTAGCTGAAAGTACGATTCACCACCCGCAAGAACGGAGATGACAAATGTGTGTACTACGCATCATTCACATGGTCGCTGAACGATCGCAGCGCCTGAGCGCCCTCTAGTTAATTTTGGTAAACTATGGTTTCTGCGGGATGGTTTGGAATCGCTGGCTTAGACGCGCTAGAGTGCATAACAAAGAGTGCGCGAACGCGCAGGAGCGTTCCACGGTGGTCGTCTTCTCAATGTGCTGACTGTGGGGACACGAACGCATGCGAAACGCTGGAACATTAGCCCCGCATCTCGTAGCATTTCACGAAAAGAAATTAAAGAAAAAAGTGCACAATTTTTATTGCGTCTCATTATTATATTTCAAATTTTATTAAAATCTTACAGCAACAATACATAAACTACGCATATTGTTTTAAATAATTTTTGCTATGTCACGTGGTATACTGTTGACAACGTAAGAGCAGAGTCGTCTGCGTAGAAGACCAACGTCATTGCATTGCCATGTACGCAGGGCCATTCATAAGCCCACAACATGCCCTCACTTTCTAGGCGTGCGCCGGCAGAGGGGAGGAGGAGCAGCGTCCACTAAAAAATTTGACCCAATTCCGCGGCACGCAGCGTTGCAAATTTTGGCAGACGTGATCATGAACGCCTCGTCTACGCATGCGCTTGTCAGCTCAAAATTGTCAAACCGGGTGAGTGGCCCTTTAACGGCGCTTGCGCTCGGCTTCCATCGCTCGCGTCTCGTCGGTGTTACCCGCGTGCTATCTGCATTCTCGAGGGTGATCAGACGCATCAATGGACAGACGAACACGCGAACGGATAAATGAATGGATGCTTCAGCCCACTCATCATCATGAACTCCGGGAATATGCTGTGATTTTAGGGGTGAAGCTCCTAACTGCGGCATCCGTTCATTCCTCGTAGTCATAGTGTGTAACAATTGTTTTATTTTGACCCGCAAGGTGGTGTCGTTGGGAGATTTTTTCTGTGCGTTGTTGAACAATACAAAATAGTGCCTAATGTGCATACCAATGGCTGCTAGTGGAAAATGAGAGACAGGAGCATTCGGCTTTTAGTTAACGCGCACGCTGCGATCCCCATTAGCAGGCATTGGAATGTATATTGAGCACTATCTGACAAGAAAGGGTTCCTAAGTTATACTCGCTGGGTGTAACCTCCTTAGTTTTAGAAAGGTTTAGCGATTGTTGAGCCGCAATGCCATAAATACAATGAACTAGTATATACCGTGAACACGAGGTGGGTAAAGATGGGAAATACATGTGAAGCGCCAGCCGTAAGAAAGTAAAAGCCGAATTCTCCTGTCTCTCATTTACCATTAGCAGCCATTGGCATGTACATTGAGCACTATCTAACAGGAAAAGGTTGCTACGTTATACTCGCTGGGCGTAACCTCCTCAGTTTTATAAAGGTTTAGCGAGCGTTGGGTCAGAGTGTCATGAATACAGTGAACTAGTATACACCATGAACTCTAGGTGGTTAAAGGTGGGAAATAGACCCGAAGCGCAAGCCGTAACAAAGTGTGCGTGTGCCAACTCTCGTTTAGTCCTTGGAATGTCCGCCGGATGGCGGTGCTTCTATAAGGGGAATAGATGATGAAAAGATGCGTGATAGTGGTACTTGGAGTGTTGAATAGATGGACGAACGGACACACAGACAGATGCATGGATGGACACATGAACGGATGCAGGGGCAAATGTATGGACGAACGCAGGGACGGACGCACGAACAGATGCACGCACGGACGGGTGGATGGACGCATGGACGGTCACACAGGTGGACGCATGGACGGATGGAAGCAAGAACGAATGGACGGACAAATGCTGCGTTCACTCTCCATCATTCACTCCGTGGAAGTGCTGTCAATTTTTTAACCTTGTATGCTAGCCACTAGAGCAGGAAAAGCATAGCGCGTTTATTAGCAAACTACGTTCATCATCAATAAAGCAAACATTATTTTCTAACAAATTGGGTTCTCACGCGCGAAACGACGCTACACAATGCATACGCATTCTTCACTATTTCTTTCCAAGAAGGTGGAGCATTCTTTATTGACATGCAATCCTACTCAAATGGCTACCACGATAACTGTGGCGACACGGGACGTACGACCTATGGCGTAAGAAGCTTCGCCCCTAATATATGCTATCATGTGAGTGGCCTGCCAGGATCTTTCAAACAATAATAAGAATATTTAAAAATAAAAATGTAAAGCGCCGGAAAAAAGCCACGGTTCGCGAGTGCTGCGCCAACTCTTGAGCCTGCATTTCATGTCCATCTATCGACGCTTGCCGGCAAGAATCGCCTATAAGTATGCCTTCCCCCTCTCTCCTCACTTCGGGAACCCATGACATAGACCTAAATAGCATTACCGTGAGTTCACCCTCAGCAATTGAGCAGCGCGCAGCGGGAACAATTTCGCACTTTTCGCAATGGCGGCTCATGAGCGTAGTATGCTAACAGGCATGCAATAAGCGGGTAATAAATGTGAAGCATTTATTAGTGAACTTCGGCGACCTTGAGCGTATCTATCTATCTCTCTATCTATCTCTTTATCTATCTATCATATATCTATCTACCTAGCCGCCTATCACATTTAGCTCTCCTGGCCGTTTAGGTAATGTTATCGATACCAAACTTGGTATGTTATAGCAGGACTGTATGAAGAACATATTTGACAAGTCGTAACTTGAAAATCATGCAATGTATATCAAGAATATCATCGTTTACATTTCATCGTCCTGTAGCTCTTGTGGTGGATTCCTTGCTATGGCGTGATGTAAAACTGGTGTGGTATAACATGATTGCATAGCGAACACAAGCGACAGACCCTAACAAGAAAATCATGACATGCGCGTCATGTCGCAACATGGCTACATACCACGCTTATGATGCGCTCGCGGCCGTTTCGCTAGCATCACATATACCAAATTTGGTATTACTGTATGTGAATGCATGACGAAGGTATGTGACTGGTGCAAACATAATAAACATGAGATGCGTGCCACGTAACATCATGACTACATACTACGTTCATGATGTGCTCGCGGCCGTTTCCCTAGCTTCACATGTACAAAATTCGGTATTACGCGACGTAAACAGCCGACATAGGTAAGTGACAAATCCAAACGAGATCATCACGACATATGTGTCATGTCACAACACGACTACATGCCACACCCATGATGCACTCGCGGCCGTTTCACTAGCTTCACATATGCCAAATTTGGTATTACGGTATGCATGAATCGATGGCGATCGGTATGTGACTGCTGCGAACGTAATAATCTTGAGATTCTTGTCATAGGAGAACATGAATATATGCCACAGTCAAGGCGCCAATACATTTCAACATAACGCGTTACGCGTGCTCGCCGGTGTTCATTTCGTCCCGTCACGCCGACGTTGCCACGCCAGGCGCCGGTCCTGCCATATACTCGCAGGCGCACGCCGCGCTGTTGCTTTGACGCATGTGCGTTGCAGTGCGTTCAGCGTCCCTCCGCCTCGAAAAGAGGAAGATGGAGTGTTGTCGGGGTAACCCATCGGCATAAAGTAATGTTACTCTAAGGCATCGGTGCGAAAGCAGAACGTCGCATTTCGCGCCGGTTTCCGTCGGGCCGCTCCTACGGATGCTGGTGGCGCCTGGCGTCCGATCATAGAGTGCTCGGGTTTCGCTAACGTTACGTCGCAGTGCCCAGCATGCGTGCGCGTCAATGCTGCATAGGAGTATATTGGGCCCTTCATGCTGCACTCGCGGCCCTTTTGCCAGCCCCAAATATACTAAATTTAGTTTTACGTGATTTCAATGAATGACGAACTATATGACTGGTGCAGACATGATAATCCTGACACTTGTGCCATGTAAGAACACGACGACATACCACGCTCATAGCGTGCTCACGGCCGTTTCGCTAGCTAAATTTGGTATCACCTGACGTGAATAGATGACGAAAATAAATGAAACATCCAAACATGATAAACATGACACGGAAATCATGTACGGCATCATTTACCTCGACCTCGTAAGGTTGTGCTGCTTTAAGTGACATAACACTTCTCAATCATGCTTCGCATTTCATCGACCTGCCATTTTTTTTCTATTGCAGTATTTATGTTATCTGACTGGCAAGATAAAAAGACCCAACTGAGAATGTGTGGGTGATATTTGTTTCTGATAAATCATCAAAATTATTACATATTACCAGAATGCTGAGGAAGCAAATTTACTCATCACTGAGAAATCCTTTGATATTCACGTTTTTTTCTTACATAATAGTCAGAAAAATACGTACCATATTATTTGATGTCTTCAAGTTGTGATATATGCATGAATCATTATAATCTGGAAAACATCACAAATCCAAAACATAGCTTTAAGCATTAAGAGCGTCTATATACTTAGAATGGGCTATTGTTTTATTTACACTGAGCATTTACTCCCCTTTTTTTCTGACCCCAACTCCTAGGACAACCTCTAAATTGGTATCCCGATTCCTAATTTTACAATTGTACTTTTTTATAATTTGCAACAAAGTATATATGTATATATATATATATATATATATATATATATATATATATATATATATATATATATATATATATATATATATATATATATATATATATATATATTATACTGCTCTCCCTAGACATTGCTGTTATAGGACATTCTAGCTGTTCGACGTTCCGAAATGTGTCAGTGCAAATTGGAACTGCCATATTTTTTATTTTACGCTTTTTGGATTTCATTCACCCTTCATGTACTTCGTGGTAGATGTAGCCCCTAAGCGAGCATATTCAATCTTCTTTGCAACCCAATTCGAATATTCGCGAGCCCTTTAGGTCACCCCCCATTGTATATTCTATTAGTGTGCTAATATTTCAATTCCTAAAGTGTTTAATGACAAATATTTGAATGGTAGTTACAAACAGCTATAGTGACATTTTAGTTTGAACGTGAGAAAACCTAGTTGTGTAATGCGATGACCTATTTCTCCTTATTTATTATAAATAAGTAACGTGACACCACCATCATCATTAGGAAAAAATCTGAAAGCCTGTTGAAGGGCAAATTTTCACCACATACAAAGTGCAAGCTTTTTAGGAGTTCAAAAAAACTCCTAAAACTATCACGTGGTAGAAATATCAGATTCATCAGTCCCAGTTCATTATTGCCTTCAAAACATGCAAATGAACCTAACTGAAGTTGTGTTGTAAGTTGAGACAATTGCACGAGCCCTCTATCTGTACCGTGGTGAGTATGCAATAAATTAGTACTGAGGCATTGTAATTTTGGCACTACTGCTGGCAGGCTTGAAACGAGTGCGGTGATGAACGGCCTTCTTTATTTTCTCTTGTTTTCTTTTGCTACATCCTTTTCTTTTTTTCTTATCGCTACTGTTTCTCTTTCTTATCTCTATCTTTATAGAAGGGAATTGTGGCGAAAGAGAACGCTTTTGATAGGTTGGCCAACCAGGGATGACCTATTTATCCAAAGAACGTGCTGAGAATACACCGCCTTGAGAGACTACGTGCCATCTAGTAAGCGTTCTTAAAGGGGCAATGACACGAAATTTCTCATCTGTTGTTTTTTTGCATAAAATGATAGGTCATGCGCCCGAGAATGAAGGAAAATACCGGTAAGCATGAATGCGCCCTGAAAAATATTTATAGCATGCCTTTAAAAGCTACTTTTGGTTCCTTATGTACCCTAACACCACAACACTATTACTAGCAGCGCCACAGGAAGGTAGGATGTGCACGCGCAAGATTTCGTGCAATATTTTCATCCATGCTTTTCCTTGTAGATGTCAATTTTCCTTTGTTGCTCTGTCTCAATATTTCTTTCTGTTTATCGCTCAATACACACCTCTCGCCTGTTACTTTTTTTATCTATTTCGCTTTTCTATTTCTTTTCATATGTTTTCTATATCTTTCTATTCACTTCTCTGTCTCCCATCATCCTTTTCTTTCCGGTTTTATTCACTCCTCTTTTTCTTTTACCTACGCTATGCCATACTCTCTCCTCACCTATTTTCCTTCAAATTACTGCTCTTTCGATCTCCCTAATTATGTATAGCATATGAAGTTATGTTATACTCTCCCAGCGTGCCTGGATAGCCGAGAAGTTGCGATGCTTGCCTTCGCCTAATGAGTATCCATGTTCAGACACCACGTCCTGAAAAATTTTTGCGTCTAAAATTTCGCTTTCTTTCTCTCTACTAGTTCTCTCACCCATAAAATTCAGTCTGTCCAAATGTGGACAAAGTGGTGCTTGTTTTCTGAGGGAGAAGTAGATGATGAAGAACACATAACAGCTACAGTGAAAAGTGAATGAAGAAAGCGTGTGTTGGTTCGTTATGATTACAGTTTTTAAATGCGAATTAAAAAGCCGGGCTATATCAGGCATCCGGCGGTGGCATCCGTGGCAGTCGCCATGCGACGTCAAGTGTTATCTCTGTTCTCACTCCTTCTCTGGTTGCAATGGCTGCGGGCGCGCGTGCTTATCGTCACCCTTAGCAACAGGTGCATGTGTTGCGAGAGGGTTTAGAAGAGGATAGGCTGAGAGCTTCACCACTCCTTCTCTCGTGATTTGCCCTTCTCTCTGCGCGACACTTTCCAGTCTACTCGCGCCTGAATTTCGACCGTTGACTGGCTGGGCGAATCTCAAGAACATCCGTAAATGTGTGCTCGAGACACCACTTCGAAGCGCCAACGCCAAGCCGAGGATGCTGGCACCTCGCTCTCTCGTCTTCTCGCTTCTCACTCTCGACCGTTTGCTGGCTGGGCCCCCTCTCAAGGCGATGGCAGAAGTTGGTGAAAGCCAGTGTCTGATGCCAATTGTGCCCTCTCTAGGTGCCAGAAATTCATTCGCTTTTCCTCACAACTCCCTTTGGGGAGGTGGGGGCATATTTTTTTCCTTGCTTACAATCGAAGGCTTGAACACATAGCTTCGTTAGTAAAGGTCTGACACATTAGGCTATGTTTTGTGCCACCATGTCGTCAGTAATAAATCTCATTGATGGTAGGTCAGAATCCCATTTGTCGTCAATGGCGGAAAAAAGGCGCCAGTTAAGCTACTCTTCTATAATACGTAACACGTTAAAATCACAGTTGGTGGCAAGTGTTTCTGTGACTTCTTGGTACCTGACAATTTTAGAGCAGTCTTATCAAACATTTGAGTGATAGTTTGTTGATGCGAACAAAAGCTCTCAGCAACTGCGGTAGAGAAGTTTAGCAAGTGACATTCATTTTGTTGCAATCATGCAGAGAGGAAGCAATCTCACGAAGGCATCAATCCCATGACAACTGCGAATTCCGTGAACCACGCTTGTGAAGTTTGCATCCGTGTGCTTTGTGTTCTCGAGCAATTGGCAGTCACGTTTGAAACTGCTGGTTTCCAGCCTAGTCAACTGATATAGCCACCACAGCTCAAACTAGTCCATCCCGCACCGGAATTGTGGTTCAAGACACAGTTTTAAGGGCCTAGCACTTCTGGAAGCCGCCTGGTCGTCCGTCCATCTGATGTGGTGCTATTACGCTTACTGTTAGGCGCTCAATGCAGGCGATAAGAAGGCTTAGAATGCTCATACCTGGTTTAAATGAGCAGTGGCGTCAATTCTAGGCGTGTGGTGTTCTTTGTGTGCATCCTAATATCGACCTCATAGCAACAATGCACAAGAAGCATTGCAGTTATGGACGAATAAATATTGATTAGTACTTACTCTGTTAACTGCCATGTAGCGTAATACATCTGCGTCATTATCTGCACGTGTGTACAAACCTGCCACTGCTCATTTCTGAGCCCAAGAACAGTCAGATATATAACTGAGTCGTTTGCAATATGGCATTTATTCATGTTCACCCCTAGAGTATGTCAAAAGTGGTGATGGTATAACAACGACAGTCATAACGGCAGTGTAGAAAGGCAGACAAAAAGGTCCACTGCGGGATCCTCCACCACATCTTCGCAAAGAATGTATAAATTCCGTGCCTAAACTGCTGCACTCGACAAGAGACGCTTCTCGCAGCTGGACTATACGGCAGAAAAAATTGACCATATGCAACGGCAACGAAGCTGAGCGAAAAACTAAACGAAGTTCAACCTCCGACGTTCTTAAGGACACTTGGTGAAGAGGCGAGGATGATATTCAGCGCTTTGGAGTTTCAAAATTAGGATGACAAGCCTATCACTAGGATCGTTGGCCGAAATGTTAAAGCGCAGTTCCAGCCAGCAGTCATTCAGACATTCAACGAATTCCGCTTTCATTCAAAAAACCTTAAAATGGTGAGTCTTTCAAGAATTATCTTATAGAGCTATGGGCACTGGCAGAACACTGCAAATTCAGCCAGCTCGAAGGCAACATGTTGCAAGGAAAAATTATCCTTAGAATCAATGACTCATTTGTTCAGTAGGAACACGTGTTGGAAAGCCTATCTTACAGCTAAACTGCCAAATCTCCAAATTCCGCTTTCGTTCAAGAATCCTTAAAATGGTGAGTATTTCAAGGATTATCCTATAGAGCTACAGGCACTGGCACAACAGTGCGAATTCGGCCAGCTCTAAGGCACAATGTTGCGAAAAAAAATTATCCTTAGAATCAATGACAGCGTTTTTCAGTAGGAAGTCGTGTTGGAAAGCCCATCTTACAGCTAAACTGCCAATTCTCCAAATCAAGCAAACGCAAAAAAGAACTTGAAACGCATGTCGTACGCTCTAGCAGAATTAATGCAGTGAAATTAAAACCAAGCTCTTGCTTTATATGTTCTTTCTACGACCACGACGATGCACATTTTTCTGCTTTTGGCAAGCAGAGCCACAAATGTGGAAGGCTCCAACATTTCACACGTGTCAAGGAGCACAGTTATGACAACAAAAAAAGACCGAAGCGTACAAGAAGTTCATATAGAAGACAAAAAACTCTTTTTCCAAACGTTGGAAGCTCATATCGTATATCGCGTAGACCATTGGTCTTTGCGGGTTATTGTGTACGCCATGTGGAAGATTGACACTGGCGTAAACTGCTGTGCAATGCCCTTGGAAGTTCTAAGTCGCATTACTTCCAAGCCGGCGCAGCCATGCTCAGCTACTCTGCGCAATGTTTTCTGTCACAAAGGAATGGCTTAAAAAGTTAAGGAGGCCATCAGCCGCAGGACTCAGTGCACATAAACAGAATAGTCATCAAGTTGGTGGTCTAAGTGGTTGCGTTTTTGAACGTTTTTGCCTGAAAACTTGCACAAATTTAATCAAGGTGGCCTGATGCAATGAACCGACAAAATTCGAGGACGTTTTTTAAGGCCTAGGACTTCTCAAAAGCATTGTCTACAACAAGTAACTCAAACCCGATGCTCACGGCACCACCAGCAATAAGTATCACCAAGCTCTAAAAGACCGGTTTCAAGCCAAACTGCAAATGTTCAAAACCAACGGGTTCATCGCAAAGGTAACTGAGCCAACTTTCAGGTAGAGCCCAATAAAAGTTTCTGCGGATGCCGTTCAGTAAAGCATAAGGTCCATAATTGTTCCAAAGAGCCATGCACACCTGGCGGGCCTTTCTACTGTAGGCATTGTTATAGAGGACATGTTGCTTTTGAGAAAAAAGTCGCGAGGAGCACAAGAGCAACCTGTCCGAGTTACTGATGCGTTGCTGAAAACACCACGTGAAGCTTATCGAAAACAAATATCTTTTTTGATAGCCCCGGGTTCGTTACTTGGGCTATGTACTCTTCAATCAGGGAGACTGCCTGGACCCTGAAAAGGTCGGTGACATCTTACACATACCAACCCCTCAATATCATAAAGAATTTCAAGTTTTTCTAAGGAGGGTCAGCTTTGTGGCACGCTTTGTGCCTAACGTGTTCACTCTGTCTGTACCACTAAGTGAACTTTTAAGGAAAGACATCGTAGAATTGGTTAGATCTACAGGAAAATACTTTTTTACAGCTTCGCGATAGTCTCATTCAAGCACCAGACTTCGCTTATTTTCAACAGGACCAACCCGTGGCATTGATGGTTGATGCTAGTCAGTTCGGGGTGCATGAGGGGCAGCTGCTGCAAAATGGAGAGCCAGCTGCTTACTCATCACGTCTGCTAACCACAGCAAAACAGCTGTTCGCGCAGATCAAAAAGGAGACCTTGGCAGAATGTCTGAGTGAAATACCAAGAATACTGTTCAGGACAATTGAAAATAAGTGTCAAACAACTAGAAATAATAATGAACAAGCCTTTGTGTGAATGTCCAAAGCGCCTCGAATGCATAAGTCTTGTAGTTCAATAGTTCTCAATCATTGTCACATACAAACCACACAAAGAACTCGCGACAGCCGATGCCCTTCGGCGTTTTTCAAGTTATATTGCGTGAACGAACTGACCGTTTCAAGTAAAGGTCTTTCTTTGTTTGCCCATTTTACAGAGCTAACACTAAATCATTCATGAAGAAACGAATAAGGACGCGGTCATGTCGAAATTGCTTTATTCTTCCGGCAAAGAATGTCTTATATCAAGGCTACAAGTACCAGAAGCCTTGCGGCATTTTTGAGCCTACCATGACGAACTGCAATCAAAAGACGCTCTGCTGCTTCGAAGCTGCATCCTAGTCAATCTGCCAGCAAAGTGCCTGTAAGTTGTGCGCTTAATGCACGCAGCACTCTGGGGAGAAGAAAAAATGAAGGCAAAGGCGTGGCAGGTAATAGTCTAGCCTAAAATGAGTTCTCAGTTTCGGACCCTTCCAATATCTTGAGCCGTATGCTAAATATAAAAAAATCACAGCATCTGCACTAAGTGAATGGTGATACGTGGGGCGAAACTGCAGAGGTTATCGGTGAAACCATGAAATCCCCCATACATAAACTCGATCATCTTATAAAGACGTGACACGATATTGCGCTTGCGGCTACAGCCGGCACTGGCATCTCTCTTCAATCTCACCAGCTCTCACTGCTGCTGCCTTTGTTCTTGGGTGTTCATGCTGAAAAGCGGTATTGACTGAGTGAGCTCCCGGGGAATAGAAGGGAAGTGCGGCAAAAGAGAACGCTTTTAGTAGGTTTGGCCATTCAGGAGTGACCTATTTATCCAGAGCACGTGCAGAGACTACGCCACCTTGAGAGACTGCCTGCCATTTAGTGAGCGTTCTTAAAGGGGCAGTGGCACAAAATGTCTTATCCGTTCTTTTTTTTTGCAGTAAATGATAGGTCAAGTGCCCAAGAACGTAGAAAACATACCGGTAAGCATGACTGCGCCCCGAAAAAATATATATAGCGTGCTTTTAAAAGCTACTTTTGGTTCCTCGTGTACCCTGATGCCCCGACAGTAGTACCAGCAGCGCCACAGGATGGTAGTATGAGCGCGTGCAAGTTTTCGTGCTGTATTCTCATCCGTGCGTTGCTTCTTTGGTGATCTTCTGCGCACCGCACGTGTAGCAACTGTAGGGGCAGGCGGACACAACGTTGGACTAGCATGACTACTAAACACGCAGGTTCTTTGTCGACAATGCGAAGTCACCCAGCAACTGCATGTTGTGCTACTGCGAGTCTGCAGTGAAGTGGAGTGAACAGAGATAGCGTCATCAATAGTATCACTGCCCTAACTTCGCTTGGTTGGCCTCCAATCTCCGCCTCTGGCATGGCGCAAGAAGTCAACCCACGTTTGTATCAGCGCCGCATCGGACTAGAATCGCTAGAACTTGCACATATTAGGGGCATTTGGCCGTACATTTCTTTGCGTTAACAGGTTACTGGATAGTGGTTTGCATTTACCGTTACCGCAATGCATGTTTTTGAACGTGTTGGCTCCCGAGGCATAAACTTTTACGTGCGTACGTGAACGATTATCTTTACGTTTTCGCAAATCCTATCTGGTGGTGCTAGCTACATTTAAACTACGTTTATACTAGACACTATTAAATTACCGCTGCAGCAAGATCATAAGACTTTTTTTCTGTCTTGTACCGTATCCTCGAATGTGCAAAAGGTGAAAAAAACACAGGGCTAGTGCGAATATATTGTCGACATCTTGTGACAATTCGTGCATTCACATCCATGCACACGTTAGCATACGCGGATTGTGTTTTAGGTGAAAATGAATAAAAAGGTAACGTGTTCGTGATAACACCACTGCACAGTTTTTACACCAGAAATAAATTGCACAATGCGTCTGCAATAACAATTTTGTGATTGCCTGATTCACATCAATCCCGCTATGGCGCCACCTATTCAGTTTTGCGAGGGCTCGCACGTTTACTATTTTGGTATTCTAGGCCAACGTGGCCATTTCTATCTTCTGTGTTATTGGTTATCTGTCTGAAACAATGTTATCGCTGCTGGCGCTTGCACTACGGCTTATTTTGGCTCGATGGCTCAGGTCTCCATAATGCTGATATCGCGAATTCCTGGAAACGAAGGTGGATTTGCGAGATCGGGCCTGAAACGTAAAGCCTATCCGATGAATAAATTACGTTACGTAAAGGTTTACGTTTCGCAAAGAGCCGAGCATGCACAGATTCGATCCGGTAGTACGGTAACGTAGAGCAGTATACGTGCTAGCTAAAAGCCCCTATTGTCCCTCGTATCACTGGCGCAGATCATCCACAGGGCAAAACATTCAAGCCATAACGATCAATTTAAAATTAAACAATGTATTTGCTCTCTGAAAAGCGTAATCTTGTATTTCCGTGAACGTACACTATTCCACACTCTGCTTGCTCGTTTCACAAGTAAGCTGGATGACAAGGACCTCACAACCAAATGATGCGAGCAGACGATTGAGAGGGCGAGGCGTAAGCTGGCATTTTTTGTGTTTTGGTGCTTGACGTCATCACAACTTGCGAGACTGTGTGAAGTCACCAGGAATATTACTGTAGCTTGACATCAGGTTAGTGTCAATCTCGGTAGGTGCACGGCAAGAAACGTGACTTTATTATCCAAGTATATTATCTTATCAGGTTTTGCTGAGCATCATACTTTCTCAGAGCCATCTCTGTATACAGGAAAATGGTACGGCAGTGTAAATTCGTTTCCAAAAAAATGTGTCAGTATACTTTTTCAAGATCACTGCATAGAGCACAGCTTGGGCTCTAGCAGGAGGGATTAGAATAGGCATCTAATGGCCTCGACGGAAGAAAAGGTCCCACAGAAAAAGGAGCTTCGTCCTTGAAACAGAATTGTAAAGTACCCGTTGCTTGGCCATCCAGCGCCAAGCCTACCTTGATAACCTGTGAGTACAGACTTATTCTGCTATTCAGACCACAAGTACTTAATTATGATAAGCTTTTACTCGTTTTTTAATATCCATGAGCGTGACTGTGCAACAAAAGCCGAAGCATGTCACTTCTAGCTCCCGCTACCCACGTGAAAATCACATAGCAGAGCATTCTGTCCTGGAGGCAAAAAACTTTCTCAGGAAATGCTCATTCGGAAACTACGAACATTGCAACTTCACTTTTGAATAGAGGAATTCGGCGAGAGACAACTTCCAGCAAAAAGGTGTATGGGGCGATGCACCAGGACCACGCTTCCAGTAATAGACTATCACCTTGAGCGAGGGAACTGTGAGATGTATTTATTGAGCTGTTTTATTTGTCGAAAATTGTATGTGCTGCCTAAATCGCTACCACTTGTAACTACTTGTATGAAACATGGAATCAACAGTGTGGAGCAGCATAAAGCTCAAACCTAATAAACGCGAAAATGCACGCGACAGCGACGAGTGATGCTACGAGCGACGAAAGAGGGCGTTCGCGCGACGTGTCGCGGAGTAGTTTTCGCGCGATCGCTCGGTTCTCCAGATTTGTAAACCGTCGCCCATCGCCCGGAAGTGCTGTGCTCAAAGCATCAGAACAGGGTGTATATAACTAACGTACTGCCGGTTCTCTTCATGCACCCCGAAATCACCACCTCCTCTCACTCTTCTCTCCAACCGAGTCACGCGTGCATAACGAAGAAATATCGTAATGCTTATGCACGTGCACATAAAAAAGTGCTGCAAGGCATTAATAAACATTTTCCGTTCCATTACACTACAATATATTTTATTTTTGAATTGCATACCACACTCTACACGGCTTTCTTGGAACGAGTACACTGCCCCTTGCAAGCAACGGAGGATTTCGCTCGCCGAAGCCGTGGCGTGAATAAGGTTTGCCTGCGGTAGTGACTGTTCACTCGAAGGCAATCTACGTCGTGTCGCTCGTCGCTGTCACGAGCATTTTCGCGTTTATGAGGTTTGTCTTAATTCACTTATAAATGCTGCTTTGAGAAATTATTACAAAGCAATACATTTCTTAATTTCAATCCACCATCCGTCACAATGCATCGCAAAACTTCACGCGTTTGGCGTTTTGTAGAAGAAGACAGATTTTGAAGAGAATTATATTTGCAGTGTGGGCTTTTAAAGTTCATATATTATATAATAACAAAGCTGCAGCAGCAAATGAAGCAGTGTCTTTGTGAGAAAATTGTAGCGAAGTTGAGAAATCCGGCAGTTTTTGCCACGGGGCTGGTTTCTTATGTAGTCTAAGCAAAAATATGTCTTTTACAATTTTGTGTGGTCCACTTCCTCGTTATAACACGGACAATCTCTGCAAAGAGAAGTTTTTCTATTAGGCGAAAAAAAATGACGCTGATGTCCGAAATTTGCATTTGCTTAGCTTTTGCTGCATTGCAACCTCGAGCAGGATTCAAGTGACTGCCTTCTCACAGCACTACGTTTGTTCATCACCTTCATTTAAAGTCACAAGCCCACAGTGGTCATTTCGCCAAACATTTTCACGAACTTTGTGTCGACCTTTGTTGCTACTTCTTACTATGCAAGTCTCTTTATAATCTGAGCACGCGGTGAATAACAGTAAAAAGACTAACTCGGAACGAAGCTTGGTCTGATTCAAACAGTTAATACACCAGTGCAAAACGGTCACGTGTTTTGTATGTCATTTGACTGTAGAGCACACAGCCGATTACATACACGCCATTTCACCTAATCGATGGCTGTGCGCAGTTTTTTTTTGATAACTTTCTTCTCTATGGCTATCAAAAAAACCCTAGTTTTGGTGAAAAATATTCACCTTGCCTCCTTTTCGGTCCCCAGCTCACCCAATGCGATACTGGAGCAATACAAGATGATGATGATGATGATGATGATGATGATGAACCTTTAGCTTGCTGGCATTCGCCCACAAAGGGGGATCGGCCAAGAATTGGGGGGCAGGATCATCAAGTGTGCTAAGTCAGGCATTCAGATAGTCTCGTAGCCGTAAATAATAACAATAGACTAACAAGGTAATCTTTTTGTTGTCATTATCTACTCACACACGGCAGAGAAAACCTCCCTGTGGCTATAACCTAATGTAATCCCTTCGAAGGATGAAATTACTTCCACGTTTATTTTTAAACCTTGCTTCTCAATTGGTTCAACCAGGTATCTTTTCCTTTGATGAGAATATCGTTGAAAGGATAAAAAGAAATGATCCTTTCATTCTGATTTCTTGCAAGACACAACAGAGATGCTGTTAGTCCGTAAGTGGCACACATATATCACTACGTCGCATTCTTTTTCTTCACCACGACAGCGTTCAAGAGCACGTTTCGTTGAAATTGCGGCGTTGGAATCGTTTGTTGTGAGCAAAAAAAAAACTATCTTGTAGGCGGCCGAAGAATGGGAAAAAATGCACATACAATAACTATTAAATATGTATGCATCTAGGAGAGGATAGATCACGGGTAGTTTGCATGGCTAGTGGGTGTTCTATCACACTCTCATGGGTTTTTTTTTAAAGATGATAGTCTTTCTTTGGGACCTCCGAAGGGAAAAGTTTGGTCTGCCTGTCTGTTTTTACATTTTGTCTGTTTCAGTGTTTGTCCACCCTAACGAAGCCTCAAACGGCACAAACGGCCAGCCCCATCCGCAGGGCCCACCAATAATGCTCAAGCTTTAGTCTTCATAGTTGTGCAATTGTGAATTACAAAGCAATCATGGCGCATATCTGAGGCGCCATAAAAACACGTCGATGTTTTGTACGTCTGCCTTTATACTAGTAGAGTCAAACACAAGTAACTCTAAGGATCGTAGTCTTTATTGCGCTGCGCTGACATGCTAAAAAGGTAAGTGTTTCCAACACCTTCCTACGACGACGCGGTTTTGGCACCTGCCCGTCACTTTGCGTTTTACACCATATCACCTCCGAGACTGGCGCGCATCTTTCTCCGCGAGCACGCACGCCTTCGTTTTTGAAGATAACTGCTAGATGGCGCTTGTGTGTAATGTGCCTCTATGCGTCCGTTCGCTTCCGCTACACGCTCGAGGCACTTCGACGCAGCGCATCAAGGATACCACTCACCGATTTTCTTGCGCAGAACATCAAATAAACGTTTTGTTCACACTGTCCAGACGCAAGATTATCGTCTTTCGGCGACATTTGCAGTGGACCATGCAGATTTGGGCCAATTTTTTAATATGGCATTTGATCCGAATGGCTATTCACCTAAAGAATTTCCATGATAAACTTGACTTTCAACCAGGCTGGTACCCCATCTTGGTGTGATGCTTTGCCTCGCCACTTTTCTTGTTAAGTACATGACAGGCTATTGTTAATCTACAGGGTTTTTATCTTTTGAATTTATATAAAAGCAGCACTTGTACACTTATTGTCGTAAAGAAGTTGAACTGTGTGATACTGTTCACAGCCATGGTTCAGCGCTTCAGTACAGTGAAAGTAACTTCTTCTGCCTGGAAATGCAAAGGGTGTAACTTTCATCCTTTACTAATGCACTTGCTGCATATACGCTTCAGAATACAACAGAAATGTTTAAGTTAGGCGTGGTGCAAGCCTACATTGCAATCGGGTTTCAGAAAGTGAGGATAACATAATGACATCATTTTTAATGTAGGTAATCTACTACAAAAAGCACACACGTTACTGCACCTATTTCCTTAAGACCTCGCAGTGGGTGCACAGCAAGTTCGAAAAGATTTTATGCACTAAGTACCTGAAGTACACTCTTGTGACCGGATATCACTAGCGCGTTCAACTCTTGGAGGCGAAACTCAAGAATCCCCCTTATTTTATTTTCACTCGAAAACTGTGAGTTGGCACAACAGAGGTACCTAATTACACGAGAAGATTTTCCCACATTAGCAAGCAAGTTGGACTAAAGCCTAAAGTTTAACCAGCATTGGTGGAGTGGCCCTTTTGTTCACCCTTGCAAGTATAGAGGTTTTTGGAGGGTGTTGAATCTTGCGCAGAAAGCGATGGCTTGAGATGCAGCGTAGAAGATGTGCGACGACACAGGGCAGGTTTGCGAGTGAGCACGCAATAAATCGAGAAAAAATGTAAAGTTTTCACAGGATCCTAATCCAACCTTCAACATATAAGATCTTTAATACAATCAGGGCTGTTTTGATCTCAAATCTTCAAGTTAGTAAAACAAATTCATTCTAACCGTTTATATTGCGACATATATATTCAATTTGTATGTGATCCATTCAATATTGTTCTTTCATGGCCCATTTCTGCGTGAGGCATACATATAGGCGATCATAATCATCAACATCGTCCCCACGAATCATGGTCGGTTTTGATTGCAAATCTCTCAATTAGTGAAATTTGATTTCTTTTTAGCTTTTGAAAACTCATTAAATTTAAAAGTATTATATGATCCACTATCTGAATAATCTTTTTAGCCAATTCCCTAGAGTGGGTGTGAGTGATTCGTTTAGGCCATCATCATCATCATCATAATCATCATCATCCTCAATGTGGGTGTCAGTCTCTTCTCTGTTTCAACATACCGGTGATGAAAACCCAAAAAAGGCTGACATCCTCCGCACCGATACGTTCCCAAGATGGACAAGCTACTTAGACATCGAAACATCCTTCGCGGTGCCACCTGCCGACTCCTATCCGAGGACAGCCAGATCATCGTGCAAGGCACTATACCGTATTCCGCTGACTTGCAGGACCTCATCGACGGACATTGCGTCAAAGACTGAATTCTTACCGCAATGAACAAACAGATAGCTGACGCCCTCGACAGTGAGAAGTTTGCCAATGAAGATATGGGCGCTCTGGATTACCACGGCAAGGTCTGGAAAGCCATCATCAGGCTTCCATTCTCGATGAACGCACTTGCACGGGACGGCTCTACCGTACTCGAGGCCAACCACCCTAGGCACGCGTCTACGAGTGACAGATTCAGCAACTCAATAGGAGCTATCCGCTCGGACACAACCAGCCTCAACTTCACCGAACGCAGTAGATTACGATCACCTGGCGTACTCGACACCTTGTCAAAGCTTCAAGCACTTGCTTTTAGCAGCAATAACCGTGAGTTGCTGGGTCTTCGGAACACTATGGTGCCACCTTTTACACGCATCCTGAGCCTATGAACGTCGAAAGGCTCAAGTTCTGCGTTGTGAAGCCACGCGCCGGTGAAACACGCCTGACCGAGAGGAACTGCCACGTCGCCGCTGAGTGCCCACTGATTGGTATGACCCCAAAGATCTCGTCAATGAACGAACCGCCAGCCTACTTCCCACGACCCGTCCGAGTTATCGTCGCAGATATCAAGACAACAGGACGAGTACAAGAACATCCAGTTCAAGACCAGTTGTTTCAACAGCCTTGGCATGCCATCTGTAGAGAAAGTGTTAGTTCCTTACTGACAATTCTTACACTCATCACCAGAGGACCTGGCGATCACATATCGCATGCGCACGGATAGAGACAAGGATGACAACCTGCCAGCAAGCGGCAGCCAAGCTCCGCAGCGTGGGCGGCGAGTTTTTTGTCAGACTAACTCCTAAAAGGTGATTCATTTAGGCTCGCCGTGTCACCACCAACTTTTGCGTCCAGCAATGGTCCCACTTGCACCATTACCGAAAGACCGCATATAAGAGGTGGCTACGTTTTATGTCGTGGCAGTAGACTTTTGCGGCCCTCTGTACTAACGCTCTACTCAGCACTTGGCTAAACTTGATATTGTATTGCGAAGGTAGAAGCGATCTTCAACTTCCGCTCTCTGACCCAACCCTGCGTGGACGCCGAGGATGCAGGGACACTCACACCATCGCATTTCTTGACCGGCAAGCGTATTGTGGGATTACCAGCAAGTACAAACGGCAGTTTGCCTAGTTCCGCCGCACATGAAATGCGAAGGAGTGTGAGATATAGAGTAGAGCTTCTGCACTAATTGTTCGCACGGTAGAAGAAGGAATATTTCCTTCTCCAGCCTTCCGCCTATCACTAAGAGCTATATTTTTCATCCTAACTGCAGGTTGGTGACTTGGTGGTTGTTAGGGAAGACAACGTGAGCGTGCTGCAATGAAAGCTTGGCTTAGTAGTCGAGGCGTTTCGAGGCAGGCATGGCATCGAAAGGTGCTTTGAGATCGCCTTTCTAAACGACTAGAAAGTTCGTCACACCGCTCAACTGTTGTACCTTTCAGATGTGTAACACTCTGAGATGCAGTTTCGAAAACAGCGTGGTTTATTCGGCCATCGTTCCAATGAATTCTTTTAACATGCTTCCGAGCGGTCCCGCTTCTCTGTGGTTTGGGTGGGGTCGACAAGAGAGTGAGACAGGCGCCATGTTAATTCTGTAATCAACTCTCTCGCTACAATATTGAGCCGTTCTATCCAATTTGATTCGTGAGTTATGCAGCATATTCCTCCGCTTGCTTACTCAACTCGGTTATTTTAAGAGTAAGCTTCCGGTTGATTTTCGGCCGTAGTTTAGTTAAGCTTTTGCGGGCGTCCCAAAAGTCAGGCACGTATTTCTCAATGGCGGGGTGTCTTCCGTAGTCTTGATATTTTTAAGTACTTTAAAATAGCTCCAAGAAGCTGTTTTTCACATTTCGTAAATTCTCCCGCACCTGGTACAGAGGGTATCACCAAGAGGGGATGCAAGACTGCTCAATATATGAGCTTAGCTATATTTTACGGCCTACGGCCATTGTTAGTGAAGAGAAAAAGAGAGAAAAAAGAGATTTATTTGGTCTGGAAGGAAGAGGAAGAGATGCATATATACCTAACTCCTGACTAGACCCATGTGATCCTGGGCAGGCCGAGCCTATCCACTCTGTCACGGGTCTTCCAAACAGCCAGAAGCTGGGCATCGTAGCTGGAGTCATTGATGGCAGCGGTCCACCAGGCTTCTTGACAGAAGTCCTGCTACACAGGGCATCGCCAGAGCATCTGTTTTAATGAGCTTATTTCTCCGCAGTATGGACAAGCTGGGTTCATCTCCGCATGTGCCATACTCAAAGAGCTCTCCGAGGGGTAATACTCCGTTTGGAGCATTCTTAGCGTAATAGATTGAGCTATTAACTTCATGGTGGGGAGATGGCAACACTCCTATAATGTTCCTGTAGTGCGAAGTAATCTCGTGATGAGTGATGAGTAGATCGGCGAACTCGAGCTGTTCCGACCCACTAGAGTACTCCTGATCGCCGCGGCCTATGAATCTTCACGCACGATCATGAGCGATGTCGTTGGGGTTTGTACAGCTCGTTATTACGTCCAAATCTAAGTGAACCAGAAGCCAGGTAATGTAATGAGAGTTGTCTTGTAGGGATCTGCCTTTAAGGACCCTAGCTGCCTCTTTTGAGACTAAACCCGACTGAAAAGTCCGTACAAAAGCTCGGGAGTGAGTGTAAATGGTGGTGCGCATAAGATCTAGTAGCGCCATAGCCACCGCTACCTATTCAGCTACTTCTGCAATTGAGCTATAAAGTGAGCTGGACGAGAGGAGGTGTTCTTTGTGGCCCACAATAGGGACTTAATTTCTGCCAGCATATTTGTGATGGGCTAGATCTACAATGCTTCTCGATGCATCGGATTTGTTATGAATGCTCTTGCCCTCATGAGCCATCAAACCCTTGTTAAAGTGTGGATTCACGTTTCTTGGACACGGGTCAAGAATGTTCAATTTTCTGACGTAATTTCCGAACTGAATTTCCTCACCTTTGTTAATGCCAGGTTGCAGGCCTGCGGCGCTTAACAGGTTTCTTTCTGATTCAGTACCAGATAATCTGCTAATTTGTGCCATCCTCTGTGCTTCTGCTAGCTTATGTGTGGTATTAAGGACCCCTAACTAAAAAGCATCTCTGTACTGGTTGTTATTGGGATACCGAGAACTTTGTTGAAATTTTTGCGCAAAAGTGTATCCATCTTATTCCTTTCTGATTGTGTCCAATTGAGAGCCGATACTATGTAGTTCACGTGGCTCTTGAGAAAAGCGTGATGAACCCTAAGCAATGTGTCTTTCCATATTGCGCCTTTCCTACCAAAAGCTCGGATGAATAACGTAATTATTTTTCTGTTTTTTTGGTTAGATGAGCATTAAATATTTTGGCATCTTAGATGGCATTACATCTTTTGGCATCTGTCACAAGACCCTATATCTTAGTGGAATCTACTCGCGGAATGTCACGTTCATCTACAGTGTGTATAACGATGGATACTTAATAAAGGGGTGTTAATTCTCTAGCGCCCCGTCGTGCTTGTCTAAAAAGTAGGAGCTCTTATTTCTCCGGAGAGAGCGCAAGTACTCTGTCCGCCAGGAAAGACTCAGTTGCATTGAGAGCTTCTATGAGAGCTTGTTCCACAGTAGCCCCTGAACCTCCTGGACACCACATTATTATATCATCCGCGTATATTGCTTGGCCGATGTGCGGTACTTCTCCAAGCTTTCTTGATAGATTGCTCACGACAATAATAAATAAAAGGGGGTACAACCGCCCCTTCTGGAGTGCCTCCGTCTCTAAGCGTGTATACTTCTGATTTGAAATGACCCATGCGTATGACTACCGTTCTACTTTCCAAGAATGACCGTACAAAATCAAAGAAAAACTGTTTTTCCGAGCTCCAAGCAGATATTTCTTTAAGAATGATTTATGAGTGATCCTGTTTAAAGCCTTGGTTAAGTGAAGGGAGATGATTCTCTTGACATCTTTGCTCTGTGAGTCTAAAACCTGTGTTTTGAGGAGTGGTTGATTGATTAAAACTTTATTTTTGTCCTGAGAAGACGCAGGAGAGACCCCGCGCCACCCGGCTAATTCCACGTTGGGACCGTCAAGCCGAGCTTGGCGGCCCGTTCACGGGCACTCTGGACGGCCAGGGTTTGATCCTTAAGTTCGGGGCTGCGTAAGAGCGCAGCCCACCTGTCCTCGCTGAGGGCAGGGCCGATGGCTTCACATTCCCACAACACAGGATTGAAAGTGGCTAACAGTCCACAAGTGGGGCAATCCGCACTTGGATACCGTTCAGGGTAGATGGCATGAAGAACCACAGGGTTAGGATACGCACTGGCTTGCAATAGTCTTAGGGTGACTGCCTGCGCCCTGCACAAGGCCGGGTGTGGGAGAGGGAATACCCTTCTTGACAGATAGAAGTGCTTTGTTATTTCGTTGAACGTAAGTAAGGGTTCCCAGCGAGGCGGAGGGACTGTGGAGGCAGCGCGGTCAGTGAGTCCTCGCGCGGCCTCGTGTGCGCCCTCGTTCGGGTTAGAGGTAGGGCCCTCAATCGACCCTAGGTGAGCGGGAAACCAAGTGAGAGAATGGGGCGTGATACTCTTGACGCTTTGGAGAATGCGGAGGGCCTGAGGGGCTACCATCCCAGTTTCGTAGGCTTTGATAGCCGCCTTGGAGTCGCTGTATATTGACTCTCTGCGACTATCTAGCATAGCCAGCGCGATTGCAACCTGTTCGGCTATCACGGGCTTCGATGTGCGTACTGTGGCGGAGCAAGTGAGCCAGGAATTTGAGTCCATGATGGAAACAGCGAATACCTCTTGTTGGACATATGGCGCAGCATCTACAAAGCTTGCATCAGTGGGGTTGCTACGTACGTGCTCGATCAGAGCTCTACCCCTGGGCCCTACGCCGACCGACGTTGTGCGCAGGGTGCATATTGCGGGGAATGGGTGCGATGCGCAGCTGAGACCTGATGTTTCTGGGAATCTGCATGGAATCGGGGCACTGGTCAATAGAGTTGAGGCCCAAATCATCGAGTATCTTGCGGCCCGATTTGGTTCCGGAAAGCCTGAGCAGCTGTGAGCGCTCTTGCGCCTCGATTATCTCTTCGAGTGTAGTGTGAACACCGAGCTTGAAAAGGTTTTAGGTGCCAGTGCTTATAGGCAAGCCGAGCGCGAGCTTGAAAACCTTTCTTATGAGGGAATTGAGCTTACTTCTTTCTGCAACATGCCAATTATACATGGCCGCCGAGTACGAAAGGTGACAGAGCACAAACGCATGTATGATGCCGATGAGATTGTCTTCCTTGATTCCGTGGTGTCTGTTGGTGATCCTCCGAATGAGGCCGAGAGAACTTTCCGTCTTAATAGTGATTTGTCTCAGTTCAGCTCCGTTAGTGCCATTGGACTCGATATACATTCCCAATATTCGGAGCGAATTCACTCTTTGCACTGGGGACCCGTCACTAGTGAAAAGCCGTAGTTCACTTTGAGACGCAGTTTTCCAATCACGGTGGCCGCCGCCTCGGGGTGTTTTCTTGTAGAGCAGAAGTTCAGATTTCGATGGGGAGCACTTGAGACCGGTGGGACGGAGGAAACGTTCGGTCACGTCGATTGCGTGCTGCATGGCTTCCTCAACTTGACCGTCGCTCCCGCCGCTGCACCAGATGGTTATATCATCTGCGTAGATGGTGTGATTGATTCCTTGAATCTTCGCGAGTTCCTTGGAGAGCCCGATCATCACGATGTTAAATAGTGTTGGTGAAATAACTGAGCCCTGAGGCGTACCGCGTGAACCGAGGTTGATCTCTCGTGAGAAGTACCCTTCGATCTTGAGCTTGGTGGTTCTCTGGTAAAGAAAGGATCTCACGAAGTCGTAGACCCTCTTCCCTAGCCCTAGGCTGGCAATAGACTGGAGAATAAGTTCGTGAGAAACGTTGTCGAAAGCCTTCTCCAGGTCTAATCCAAGAATAACTCTGGTATCTCCTGTGCTCCGGTCGATGACCTGATGCTTTATCAGCTTCATGGCATCCTGTGTCGAGAGACCAGCTCTGAAACCAATCATATTGTGGGTGTACATGTCATTGGTCTCGAGGTGCACCTTGAGTCGGTTCAGAATTATCTATTCCTGGTGCTTTACCAGGTTTCGGGATTAGAATTGTGTAGGCCGTCTTCTATTGTGCGGAAACCTCCCCACTGCGCCACACCTCATGAATCTTTTCCGTGAGGAATTCGATGGAGTCGTCATCAAGGTTCTTGAGCATCTTATTGGTTATGCCATCAGGGCCAGGGGTGGATTTGGCATTTAGGGAAAAGAGAGCCTGCCGTATCTCGGCCACAGTATAGTCCTGGTCCAACTCCGGCACGTCGCACCCCGCGTAGTCCGGGAACTGTGTGGGTGCAGAGCTATCCGCGACTCGCAGATACCTGTCTATAAGCTTGTTGACAACCAATTCGTCCGTGGTAGAGTAAGTAGAAAGATGGATGGCTCGCGCGAGGGATCGCCTCTGACTGGACCTGGTGCTGCCCTGATCGAGAAGGTGTTTGAGAAGACCCCAGCTCTTCTCAGATCTGAGCTGACCCTCGATGCTCTCACAGAGCTCATGCCATTGTTGTTTACACAAGGTTTTGCAGTGCTCCTCGATCGCCCTGTTAACCTCGGAAACCTTCTTGCGGAGCCTCCTGTTATGCTTCTGGCCCTTCCACCTCGTGAGTAGGACTTGCTTGGCTTCTAGTAGGTGTGCCAACCTACTGTCCATGTTTTCAACATCGAGGTCAGTGACGACCTCCTCGGTCGCTGCCGTGGCGTCATTTCTGATTCTTTTGTACCATCCTTCAAAGTCTGTCCCAGCTGTCGGTGCTCTTTCAGCTCTGACTTCGCGAAAAGCGTCTCAGTCGACCACCTTGAATTTTTTGTCCTAAAGCGGGCAATCGCGAAGGATACCTCGATGATGTAGTGGTCCCTTCCAAGGTCTAGAGCCGTGTTGACCCATTTGACCCCATCTATATTCTTCACAAAAGTCAGGTCCGGGGTGGTATCCCTACATACGGAGTTACCTCTCCTAGTGGGAAAATCCTTGTCAGTTATAAGCGTTAAGTCTGCTTCTGTCGCAGTCTGCCATCGCTCGCGTCCTTTTGGAGTATCATAGGCCCGTGTGCTTAGATTTGGGTGCATGTTAAGGAACCCCAGGTGGTCGAAATTTCCGGAGCCCTCCACTACGGCGTCTCTCATAATCATGAAGTGGTTTTGGGACGTTAAACCCCACATATCTATCTATCTATCTATCTTTTGGAGTATCATACATGTATCCCCACACGCTGTGTGGGGCGTTGAAATCCCCTAAAACTACAAGGGGATAACTACTGGCCATGCTCACAGCCCTTTTGAGGAGAGAGTTTGCTCTCGCCCTGTGATAACTGGGACTGCAGTATACGTTGAGAATGAAAAGGCTATTTCTTCGAAGACCCTTCTTGGGTGAGTTCATTATAATTTCAGTCATTACGTACTCAATGCCATCGGCAACTGCACCGAGGTCACGCGATAGGTAATTGTACCTTTTGCTGATAAGTGTGGAAACTCCCCTACTTCCTGAATGTGATGACGCTACTAGGTAACCCGGAATTTTGATGGGGGTGCCAGACGCAACTTCCTGAACAGCGATGATTTGGGGCTTAACATCGAGAGTTCTTAAATATTGCTGTAGAATGGGCTTTTTGTGAGTAAACCCGCCACAGTTCTATTGCCAGATTCTGAAGTTTTCGTCCACACTATCCATGTTTAGGCTGAGGGGATGGTTGAGCAGCTAAAGCAGCCCGGAGGATCGCGCCCTCAGTTGGTGGCGCTAGTACATTGCGTTGTTCTGGGACCTGCAAAGGAGTCGGACCGGGGGTCTCTCCTCGCATCGACCTCTTCTAACTTGCTTATGCGTTCACTCAGTGCTCCTAATCCCATATTTGGGTGCGCCACGGATTCTTGAATTTTCGCTAAGGTAGCCTGCATATTCACAAAGGAAACCTTGAGTTCCGACAGTAAGTTTACCGCCTCTTCTTCTTGTGTGTTCTCAACCGCTTGGCGCTTAGTTCCGCTAGGCCTACGAAGTGCCTCAGACGTATCCATGGTGACCGGGGTTGGGGCGGGCTGCGCCGAAGGGGGCGAGGACGCGAGCTTTCTAATCTCGGCCATCTCCGCTGCTAGCCTGCTCATTTCTTGCTTAATCTGCGCGTTTTCTTTCCTCAGCTGCTCGTTAGCTCGTCGCATCTCGTCGAGCTGACTCGCGCGGGGAGAACCGCGATTTGATTCGTCGCCTCTAGGAGACTCACGTCTTCCTCGGGCTTTGTCGGCCCAGGAGAGCGTCGGCTTCTTGCTGTTAGAGGTGGTGGGCGCGCGGGAGCGGGACCTGGTAGGCCCCGACGAAACGTGCCCCGGCTTTGAGTTGGAGTGAGGCTGAGAAGTGGAACTTCCCCGGGCACGTTCTGTCGACCTGGAGCGCGAGCCGGAACATCCCTTGGAGGCACCATGGCGCCTGGATCCGGAGCGGCCTCCCGAGCGTCCCCTGGAACGGGGGCGTCCTCTGCGCTGAGCATCCGTGGTGGGTGATGAAGACTGGAACTCGTCCGCAGTGTCGATGTGACGTTGCGGGGACGGTGACGCAGCACCAGCATTCTGGCACGCTCACTGCGACGACGGCACACACTGTACGGCATCTTGAATCTTTGAGCACGGTCTTTGCTAGCCGTGAGATGCTGGCCACCACAGAGTTTGCACTTGGGAGTACACACATGTTGCTTGTCAGGGCTTGCGGCACCACAGCCTCGGCAAATCGTGTCACCGGGAGTGGGGCACACGTCAGTGCGATGACCAAGACGGCCGCATGCATAACACATCGATTTGCTTGCGGTAGAGTGAGCACTGCATCAGCACTGCTCCATACCTGACAAGTTCGGTACACGATACCCGTCGAAAGCGATGATGACCGTGCCATTTTGGGCTATTCTCTTGGCTGCTAAGGCGAGTGGATTATTTGCGTTGACAATCTTCGCATCGATGACGTCAGGGCTGTCTTGAAGTGGGACGTTGCGAATCACTTCTTCGCAAGTGGAGTGTGGGGCAGTTTCATAGGCACTTAGCTTGTGCACCTTGCCTGAAATGAGTATTTGCTTCATCTGAACGTATTGGTCAGCGTTTTCGCGCTTGGGAATACTGGCAACCATAATACTTTGCTGCAGATTCGGGCATAGAGTATCCTGGCACAAATCTTCCTGGCTTATGCCAGCGGCAACTAGTATTGCGTCAGTCACCGTAGCTGCGCCAATTTTCGAGATATTGAGTCCACCTCTCGGCCGGATCACAATCTTGATGTCATCTTGAGGAAGGGAGGGCATCTTTCCCGCGCGTATTACTTTGGACTTCAGCGCAGCGCCTCTCGATTTGCCGCGGCGTGCGCCCGGCTGCGTCGATGGCGCGTTAGAGTCAGCAGTGCGTGTTTTGGCGCCAGCTCTTCTGGCCCCAGCGGACTGCCAACCTTTATCTTGAGTGAACTCTTCTTCTGAATTATCCTCTCCGTGCACTTCATACTTCATCGTGAGCAAATAATTCCGCGCACCGGGCCTCCGAAGGGCCGGCCGCAGGCGAGAACAAGCCCAGCAAAAGCGCGGTCTCCCGAGCCACTCGTTAGGGTTAAAGAGGGCACCGCTCCACAGGAAAAGAAATTGTTCCTAACTTGACAAAAACTCACTCACTGTGGTCAAATATGGTATCGGTAGGATCCTGATGACTTCTCGGAACCGATGCGAGCAACAGTTCATGAACACTTGAAGAAAAAACTCTAGAAACACAGATTTAGTTGCGCGTCCACAGGAGCCATACGAACGCAGCCTCCCATTCCGCGTCTCCTTCCTTTTGAGGAGTAGCATAACACCCTGGGTGAAAAGAGCTGGTCGGAATCATATCTTTACGGTAAGAGCCCCTTGCGCTTAATGTATCTCCACATTCTATTGTGAACTGCATATTCCATAACCTTACCGATACATTGGGTTCAGGATATGGGCTGGAGGTTCTCCAAACCAGGAGACTTGCCTGGTATCGCGATTAGGATTACCGTGGCCATCTTCCAGTCTGAGGAGACCAGTCTGTTCTCCGTAACTTTATTATTCTCCTTAACCATAGTCTGCATAGCTTTATCATCCAGGTTCCTGAGTAGTTTGCTACTAACTCCATCAGGTCCTGGAGCAGAGCTACCTTACAGGTTGCGTAGTACATCTCTGATTTCCACCTCCACAAAAGGGGCACCTAGTTCCAGGGCTCAATCGTCCCCATAGTAGATCGAAGAGCAAGAGCTCAAATTTAGGCTAAGCCGAAGATAATTGTTGGATAGGGTCTGGAGGAGGTCTACATCTAAAGTACTCTCTGCTTCAGTTTTGTTAATTAGCCGGTAGACCGCAAGGCTTCAATTCCCTTAGTTTGTCCGTCGTCTAGTAGACGTCTAAGAAGTGTCCATTTACCTCCCTTTTGCATTGTACCATCGGCTGCTAAACAAACATCCCTCCATTGATGTTTGCTTAACTCGTTACTGTGCTCTTCAATAAGTTTGTTAATTTTTGAAATTCTCTTTCTTAGCCTACGATTTACCCTCTGTGTTTTCCATCTCTCAATTAAAAAATTGCCCGCAGCTTCCCTCGGGGGAACACTGAGGAGGATGCGGAGCATATAATTGGTTAACGGGGTGTTAAAGTATGACTTACTTGGGTCGATGGCTAAATTGGTTAACGTGGTTGTGAAATGGGGTGTTAAATTGCGACTTACTTGGGTCGATGGCTAAATTGGTTAACGTGGTTGTAGGAGGGGGTGTTAAATGAGTGAACACGTACACACGTATGCGAAAGGGCGGCGCTGGTTGAAGGGACGTCGATCATTGTGTTTGTGGATTCGTTGGAATTCATTTCATCGCGACCTTGGACGTCGACGCGCCGTACAAACCAACCGACGAGCGGCAACTGAGCGAGCGAGCGCCGACCTTGAGTATACATACAGCGCGACGGCGCATGCACTGTCAGCTGTCGAATGTTCGAGAAGGGGGAGAAGCGCAACGGCGCATGCGCGCGCGTCAGCTGCCGATGTTCTCGAAGCGCAACGGCGCATGCGCGCGCGTCAGCTGCCGATGTTCTCGAAGCGTGACGGCGCATGCGCGCTACATTATACAGCTAGCGAATGTTCGTGAAGAGGAGAAGCGCACGCGGTGTGTACAAGGAGAATTAAAGAAAAGTTGCTGGAGTAGAAGCTCCTGCGATGCCTTGCCAGCAGAAGTGAAGCCACCTATTGCCACTGGCAAGATGGCGGAAACATGCTCTTTTCTGATAGTGCCCGCTTAAAGATGAAGTGGCTTTCATACGTTATGTAAATACTACGGTAGTTCTATATTAAAGGATGGTTGTTCCTGACGAAATGACACTCAGAAACAAATATTAATGACTGAATCTTCAAAGAACTTTGCCTCCAATTAGAGGCTCACTACGGAAAACTAGTGACTTTAAGACGCACTTGGAGCACTATGAGGCCCCAAAAATGTTGGTTGCATTAAACTCGTTGAGCGTGCGAGGGAAACGCTTCGTTTTTGATCGCTGAACGGCGACACTTTATCATGCCCCTATTAAGATGGCCGCCAAAGCCGCCATCTTGCCGGAGGAACGGCTTCACATCTCGCAATCATTTCCACTCCAGCAATTTTTGTAATCCTCCTTGGGTGTGTAGAGGAGGAAGGGTGCACAGATGGTGGAGAAGTGAAGCGCGCGCGGTGTGTAGAGGAGGAAGGGATGCACAGATGATGGAAGAAGGAGGAGAAAGCTTGCGGACGGCGCCGCACTACAAGCCTCGAGTATTAGATGCTCCGCATCTAAAACGCTTGGCCTTCAATAGATGGTAAGTCGGAAGTCCATGCTAGGTAAATTTTGCTTCGTCGTGATCACTTTACAGGCTCTCGCGATATCCTTCCGGACCTGAACGAAGAAGTCACCAAGACTCTTGTACCGTTTTATTATTACCTCGAATTTCTCTGAAGAGGTCTCAGTCTGCATATTTGTAGCATTTAGGAGGTAGGTGCTGTATGTCTAGCATTGTTTCTGTTATAAAATGGTCACTTCCTAGGTTTTTTCTGCAGAATAGACCACCTTGCTGAAGCTGAAACAGAGATCCGGCATAGGTGTCTGTGGATACCGAGTTTCCCAATCAAGTGGAGAAGCGTTGGTCCGAGATAAGTGTAAGATCTAAATCTGAGCTTGCAGCAACCAAATTGTCGCCTTTCATGAACCTTATCATATATCCCCATGCTGAGTGCAGTGAATTTCAATCACTAGCTTCCACCCAGGGATTATTCTTCCCTACGGATGTAGTTTTACTTAAATGCTTCGGGGATTGTGTTTTTTTTAGCTAAAGAAGCAGTCTACAAGTTCAAGATGAAAATATTCTGGCAAATTTTACCGCTAAGATTATTCTCTATCACTTGTGCCTCAAGGCCAGTCTTCCAATCCACCTCACAGGTTTTACCTCCTTGCACCGTGAAGGAGGTGTTCTTTCGTATTAGGGCAGCTATGCCTCTATACTTTTTCAGTTTTTGACACGCTGATCTGTACACCGGAAGGTGTATAATCTCACTGAGAGTTTCCTGCAAGAGCAGAATGTGTGACCTAATCTCTTGTGCCTTGATCAGGTGCAGCAGTGCAGCCTTACGTTTTAGCAAGTTCGCGCACTTCCACTGCCACAAAACAATGATACCTGTTTGACGCGCCATTATGATAATTACTGAGTTAATATAGCCTGTGATGAGTCCTCTTACCCATTGCAGTCCTCACGATGAAGGCTCCTGCTGTATCTTTTTTGCCTTTGCAGTTTTGCCCAAGTCTATCAATTTCATTTTGGATTCCAATGCCTCTACTCTGCGTGTCAAATGAGTGAGATTTCCTTTCGTGTGCTCAATCGCATTTGACTTTGTGGCTATGGTTTCTCTAATTTAGTTGAAGGTTCTGTTATTCGAAGATAGCGATGTTTGTGGGTTTGGTTTTGAATCAGAGGACTGACAAGAAGTAATCTCCAACCTCGCGTTTTCTTGTTCTGATGGCCTAGGTGGTGAGATGGCCTTACGTTTACTTGGTCCTCCTGCCAGAATCAGGATAGAAGACTTTACCTCACGAGGTTTGCGCGAATTCCGAAAGCCCTCGAATTCTGATCTCAGTGCCTATAATGCCTCCTTAAGGTGTTTTTTTTCCTCTTTAGAGCCAAAATTTCAGACTGCTCTTTTCCATGCTCTGGCGAATTACCCTGCGTTACCTGTGCACCAGGTTGAGTACCCATCTTGACTTTTTACGCCCACGCTTTTGCTTTGTGAAACCGCACCGTGGAGTCCGAGCGCTCTCTTAAGTGAGGGCGTCTGGAATTGCCGCGTCCCCCGGAACCAGACTGTGCCTGCTGCCTGGGCGCCATCTAAACCGGGAAGGAGAACGAGACTGGGAACGGAATCCGGAGGGTAGCCAGAACCCTGGAGCCAGAACCCTGGAGCCAGAACGGTCACAGTTCGGGCTTCACAATGGCCTATAGCTGACCTGAAGTGGGCATGGTCAAATGCTGGCCGTAGAGGCCGGTGTTTCTTCTGAATCTAAAATAACTGAGACCCCTGTACTGAAATATAAGGTTCACGTTATAGAACTCCAGAATGTCAAAATTTCCAGAGCCCTTCACTACGGTGTTTTTTATAATCATATCAAGATTAGTGAATGCACCATTATTATCATTATTATTATTATTATTATATTATTATTATTACTCTTGTCGTTGTTACAGCTCCGGCTATTGAAGATGTGCGTGTAGCACCGAATAAAAGCAACGACGAGGCGAAATGCTTGAAGTACACTTGCGTAACTGCTGTTTCACCGGGGGACAAAACTTATGTTGGTCTATTTCCTGCAGACTCTCGTATAACGATGGTTCGTTTGAAGCAAGGGTGTTGTGCAATCTCGCATGGTTGACCTCAACGAAAACATCATAGCAGTCCACAATTGTAGTGGCATTGAGGGCTCCCACAATGTCTAACATAGAAAGGATGTCATCCCAAAGTGCCAGCATCTTATTCACTTCTTCTTCATCCTGATGTCCGCTTTGCCTTTTTCTGGATTATGTTCCTAAGCCATGGCCACTCTGCAAGTTTCCGGTGCGTCGTTTTACCAGTGTGGTCACCGAAAACACCTCCGACTTGGGTGCGTGCCTGTAGGCAGGCCTCGAGGAAGGATGACTTGTTGCTGAACTGACAATAGACACAGATTCTTCAGTCCGTGACGTTGCACAAGAATGATGGTTTCCCTTTGTCCACTTGCGAAAGTGGAATTTTCGCGATAGTGCCACTGTTACATGTGATCTCTAGCGCGTCTGATAGACTCTGGTCTCTATCCTACACAAACTAGGCTTCTCAATTTATGAGAAGTTCCTTTTCAAGCACAAATAACAAATTTTGAATAATCGATCATCTGTTTTAAAAATCACAACAAACTCAAGAAATTTAGTAAAGGCTAAATTGATGAAAAGTTATTCAATTAAAAACTTTAGTCGACGATCACTACCATAGGCATGCGTGAGGTTTGTCCGCATAACTAGGAAATTGTGTTGCCCTTAAATTTTCATTAATGCATAAGCGTAAGTGTTAACAAAAGTGGTACCCATTGTGCTTCGTTCTATTTGAGATAAATTGTTTTTCTCAGTTTCAAAGTATTTGTGCGAAAAGATTTAGCTCCACAAAATCTAACTAAACGTTAGTGGATGATCACAGGTTCTGTTGAGATATATTTTACCAGCAAGGCTACTTCGATTGAGGTGCGCTCCTTTGGTGACGTGATATTCTCACACGACGTCGAGCTAGAGAAAATAGCATTTCTGAAGGACCTACGTTCTGATGCTTTTAACCGCTTAAATTAGTTTTTAATTTTTCTCGTGATAAACATAGGATGTCACTGAAGTCCAACTAGTGTAAGTTTAGGATGATATTGAGCCCTGTGTCTTCTGTGTCACCAAGCGCGAAAATAATTCTAGCACGCATTTGACGTGAATATATGAAAAGTTCTCTACAAAATTGAATTCATTTATTTCTTCTGGGGTAATCTTTTCAGTGCTTCCTGAAGACGTTTATATTCTAAACGCTTAGAGGTGTTCACAAGGCTACCACTTAAGATTAAAAATGGTGAAGTGACGTCAGCCAGGCATTTTTGATAGATCAGGTCCAACCACAAGTTGATAATTTTTTTACTCATCTTGAATTTTTTTCTCTTATCATCCCCACCCAGTTGTTCTTTCTTACTCCTTCGGCCTGCTGGCACACCTCTGAGATCATTCCTTATTTTGCGTCAGCTAAAGAAAAATCTTGTTACCCGAATATTCAATCTATCAAAAGCCGAACTGACCTGACTAGGCACAGTACCTTAGGAGTGCGACTTTCCAGCTGCCTTGCATCGCTTACGTCTATTCTGGAAGGTGACTGAAAATCCCGCCCAAGGTTAGGACAATCAGCCATAAATGAACTGAAGTGGTGAGTAACCAAGTTGGCGTTGTATGGTGGTACTACATGCAAAAGTCACGAGTGAAAAAATTGTGTTTAAGCTAGCGTTGTACGTTTTACGTACATAAATAACATGTTGGAGCACCTGTGACGAGATTTCACGGCTACCTTCAACCTCCTAATCCAAATAAAATTGCTGTTAGGCTGCTGGTTTCAGTGTCACTAGCTGAAGGTTGGCTTCTAGCTGGTTTCTGAGGCTCTCGAATTTGTGAACGCAAGGCTCTTTTATTGTCTTTATTGCAGCAAGAGCGTCACTGTGTCGTCGCATTAAGGCATGAAGTATAATTGAAATCACTTCAAAAGCGGACTCCAAACTCGCTCAAGTTGATTTGGTGTAACGTGTCAAGTGGTTACACAATTACCATATGTACTACCTTATTAGCCACGTTATACGTTGACTTGTCAGCTCCAGCACTCTGACCTAGCCGCCAGCATACCTTTATTGCGCCAGCTTGACGTCATGATCCTATCACACTAAAAGCAATAGAAAATCTCCTGATGATTTCCTGCAGGTGATGAACACAAGACTCAAAGTGGCGATGATAATGGGCCATCATGGTGTGCCTAATAGATTATTACAATATATAGTTTTGAAGAGATTTTTTATGAATGAATAGGTACAGTAGAAGTTTAATTAACGTTATTCTAGCAAGTAAACTGTTTACGCAACACAATGATTTATTTATAACTTGTGCCCCGCCGCGGTGGTCTAGTGGCTAAGGTACTCGGCTGCTGACCCGCAGGTCGCGGGTTCGATTCCCGGCTGCGGCGGCTGCATTTCCGATGGAGGCGGGAATGTTGTAGGCCCGTGTGCTCAGATTTAGGTGCACGTTAAAGAACACCAGGTGTTCAAAATTTCCGGAGCCCTCCACTACGGCGTCTCTCATAATCAAATGGTGGTTTTGGACGTTAAACCCCACAAATCAATCAATCATTTATTACTTGTCCGCATGGTTGCTTCCTAGAGGTGGTTGCACAGTTTATCAACTTTTGGGTGATTCTTCAACTTTACCTACTGTCAATACAACTACGTCTATCTCGTTTCTAGGTCTCCTAAATGGTTTCATAAAGTTTCATTTTTTATTTTCGCTGACCTTGAATTCACGTGTAGCGAAAACCCACACGTAAAGGGCCGTGGTACATGCGGTTATACGCGATGCATTACTGAGACAAAACGTTCGATTACATACTTGGCAAGTCAGTCATGTTTTAGTTTTCTTACAGTTTGTTCGTGTTTGCCATACAGTAATTACCTCCTGTGAAATTATTTGTGCACACCAAGTTAAGGATTCGAACACAACACTACCCAGCCACACCGACATAGATAGATAGATAGATAGATAGATAGATAGATAGATAGATAGATAGATAGATAGATAGATAGATAGATAGATAGATAGATAGATAGATAGATAGATAGATAGATAGATAGATAGATAGATAGATAGATAGATAGATAGATAGATAGATAGATAGATAGATAGATAGATAGATAGATAGATAGATAGATAGATAAATAGATAGATAGATTTATGAAAGTTTATTTGCACCACTATTCATAGCGTGTAGAACAAGTTTCTATACAAAGCTCGCGGAATGTCAAACACAGTACGAACGACCCCAATTCACCATGTAAAGCCATCATAAGTTCTCTTATCTGATATATCCTGGATCTCATTGCTTGACCAAATTATACTTGCAAATCACACTAAAAGCTCGTCTCTAAAAATATTGGCACTTCAACATACCATATTCTGATCCATAATCTGATTCATTCAAGGTGCTTTCAGAAGTTGTCTGACCAGAATCTGCAAACAAAAATTATAGCCTTAAAAATAGAAACAATCAATAAAGCAATAGAAATTGCAGGAAATGTTATTTAAAAGACGTAGAATATGAATAACAAGAAAGGAAAGAGGAGGACAGGATCCCTTGCCGCTGGCAGTCCCCGATCCTGCAACCTTCGAATGAAACGTCAAATGCTCTAGCGATTGAGCTACGGCGTGCATCATCTTTTGTTTTACTTCACTTGGTGTAGCTCCGAATATATGCCTAGAACTATAAATCACCACCGCTCGTAAACGTGACGTAAACGCGTGTGTAACAAGAAAACAAGCCCTTAAAATTTCCTTGAAGCGTAAAAAATGGACGTATTCATACCTACAAAACCCACGCGTATAATATAATAGCTGTCTCACTTGTTTCATAGCATAGCTATATAATATGCAGTAAACAAGCAAGATGTTATATGCATTCATATTTTTAGCGTATACGAAACCTTGGGTCTCAATTTTGCTCAACTTAGTGAGGAATGCGAGCAACTACATAGTGTTTCGATATATATACACTGTTAGGAAATACTATTTGCAACCTTCTTTTGAGTCATAATGAAGTTCAGAAAAAAAGTAATGAGACAGCATGGTGACCAGAGAGCCCGATAGTTGAATACTTATGTTAATCTCAACGGCTAACACCTCGGGGACCGTAAAGATGTTTTCGTGAAATGATGATTCTGCGTTTACATCCTTGCTGTGCCACAATTTTTTCGCGAGGTGATGGTGCATAAAGCCGATAAAAAGCGACACTTCCGACTGAATGTTAATTTAGTGGGTTGCTGGGCTACTGATCTGGTCACTTGCTCAATAATATAGAGAAGATTTCTGGAAGTGTCTTTTAAATTTCGAAAAAATCAGGAGCTGACTTGTCTCTCGACTACATATAAATTCAAGTATTTGTGAGTGAGTGATTGTATAATTTCGTGTTATACTGAAAGATAGAAAATTTTCTTTTTTTATAAAACAAAACAAAAAAACATCGTCAGGCCTGTGCGGAACGCGCTGCACCGTCACAGTGAAAGCTGGATTAGCGGCCTTTCAGAGCCCTTTAAAACACTATTTTGATTACTTCTACATGAACACTTTCAGGGTAGCCACTGTACCATAAAAATCATAATTTTTTACAAACATTCATTCTGCAATATATCATCAACTTGCGGTGAAGCCTGATTTTCTCTACACACTTGCAAGGATTTTTGTGCGATTTACTTTATGCTGTTCCCGACAAGGATAAAAATATGCCTAGTGCTATTGTAAGATAAGCGTACCATTGCACATCCTACTCGTTAATGCAATTCGCATCGCGTGACACTTGCATGTTCCTTTATTGTTCTGAATGGTTTATTACACACACTAATGCGTCTTTTTTCATGGCATGAAGCCGGCCTAGGATCAGTTTGCCGTGGAGTTCGAAGCACTATCGTAGCTCAGTGGTAGAATACTATACTGAATCTCCAGAGACTGAAGTTAGAGTCCCATATTATGCTTAGTGTTTCATATTAACTTTGTGTGAGAGTGTTTACGGACATACGGACACTGGTGGCAACGGCAGCGGCGAACAACTACAGCACGCGCGACTCATGCTGCGATCTCATAGCAGCTTTTGCTTTAAATGCAGGACACTGCTTCCGTAGCTAGTTACTTTATTTGGAGCTTTTTGTGGCGCTGGCCTTATTCGCCACACTAATTCTCTTCCTATTATCATTTCGAAAATTTACCACCAAGAATTGTGCCAATTGATTGTAGGGTTCTGCTAGGTAGAGCATGAACAATTATGAAATATGAAAGGAGAAGAATATAGCTTTAAGTACACCTTATGTGAACCCATTTTAGCTGGCAATTCATGGAGGCGAGAATTATTGACGCCCGTGTTCTTACATTTGTGTGCACGGTAAAGAATCCCAGGTGGTGAAACTTTCTAGAGCCCTTCACAACCACACCTCTCATAATCATATATGCGTGGTTTCAAGAAGTTACACCCTTACATTTGTTATTAACACGAAGGCGAGGGGAACCACCTTCCTCAGCAGCTGAACAAGCGTTCTCTGTAACTCACTAAAAATTCAGAACCATCAATTTATACTTTATTCTGTGGGGAACGAGGAAAAAGAGTGGATGACGGTGACTTCAGGGCCAATAGATATATTGCTACGCACGTTTCTTGCCTTAACAATGCCTTGTTTGGTTTACGCCCCCAAATACTGCCAGAAATGCTCGGCGCAGACCATGCCTCAGTGTTCGAAAAGCATCGCGATTGCAGTAGATTGTTTGTTGCTAAATGATGTAGTACAATCAGCTTGTGCATCTACAGGAGACGCTTGGTGAAGGACTTTTACGAATAGCTGAGCTTCTAATACCATAGAAAACAGGCCTCCCATTGCTTGAAAAAGGGGGTTTCTTTACAATAAACCTCAGCACGACTCCACAGGCTGCTTTTGCAGCGCGTGAATCTGAATGCATGTACTCTTCAACCACTTCATCGCCAATTCTTTTTCAACAAATACAGCTCACGAAAACCGACGTCAAATTCAGTTGGGAAACAGCGCAAGTTGAGGCATTTCAAGCATTCAACGGCGCCTGAAGACAAGTGATGTTCCGTATTACACCAAAGAATCCACATTGAGAGAAACGAAATTTCGTATTTTGGGCATTTTCTCGGCGTACGCTGAGAGAACGTAAACCTTTTTCCCTACACAATATTTGTATGACACGAGTACCTCTTCACACACAAACGCAGCAACACGCACACCTAATTGCGTGTATGTAACGTTTTTGCGATTAATAAAATCAAGCCTTGTGTCTGTGCTCCTGCACTACAAAAACGAATAATTTTCTAAACTCATGTGCTGCAAGTACTACATCGCAAATAGTGCTCATGGAGTCCACACCAGCATTACTCTAGAAGATGATTTAAATAAATATCAGACTAACCTCAAGGGCTATGCTTCCATGCTGCATGTACCACAACCGATGGCACAAGCCGGAGGCTCACCATGACCACAATAAATTAGTCTTCCTCAGTGAATATAACCATTTTCGAAACTTCCTGCGATAGCGCCAATATTCTCTTTTTGTTTGTGTTTAAAATGGAGGCTGAAAATTCCCCGAAAAAGGAAAAAAAAGTTTATGCACGGAACTTTACTGCTGCAGACGCCTCCGATATTTCTACTTTGACGAGTACGCTGACACGGAAATTCATGCCGACGCAAGCAGATTAGTACTCGGCACCATCCTTCTGCAGAAGATTTACGGACAAGGAAGGGTTATCACTTATGCTAGCTGGTCAGTATACGAAGCAAAAGGCAAGTTTTCAAGAGCAGAAAAAGAATGCCGCGCCATAATATTGGTAATGCCCATGTTTCGTCTATACCTCTACGGTTGCCCTTGAAACGTATAGGCTTTCACCATGCCTTCTACTTTTTAACGAACCTAAAGAGTCGCTAGGATCGTCTCACAAGATATAGTCTGAAACTTCGACAATTCGACATTACATTACAAGCTGCGCAACGCGTATTTTTACCAGGAAGAATCAGTAAGGACGTATCTCTAGATCCAGGAGTCGGTACTTTGAACCTGGCACCTTTTAGCACCGTATCATTTTTTTGGAGACGTTTGCCAGCGTCATCATAGAGCAGATGCTCACCTCCTTGCTGAAGATATGGCTGCAACTTGCGAGCAAAATCTTGTCCACGCTCATAGCACAAATTATCCGGATGTTACGCCACGCTAACGCCAACATGCCTGAAGAGAAGAAAGACCGTTTCCTCATGAAAGGAGTTAAACGCAGCCTTTTGCGGGACTGATCATAGAGCCAGCCATGATTGTTCCGTAATTTTCCCTTGAAGCAACTACGTTCGAAAGGACGCTGAAAATGCACAAACAGCAGTCCGATCGCAGGACGACGTATTCTACAGAGATACTCTATGGCTATGCTGAGGTGATTTGCGTGGGACTATAAGAGCTGTGGAGTGAGAACAACTGCACCGATTGATTCCATCGTTCCAGCCCCAAAATACCTGCATGCTCGACAATGTTTCAGAAGAAATTAAGCAGTTCCTGGGAACGCCTGAACCATCACAGCTTCAGTCGTCAACCATAAGCTTCGCTGGTATAATCCGATGCGATTCTCCTCATTTACGCTCACTTGGAGAGCCCGCACCGTGGCATTTCCGCCGCCAGACAGCACAACAACCTACCACCAACGCTATACTACCCACCTACTGTCCATTGCTACGCTTCGAGAAATGCCAACATTGGACGCACCTATGACCACCGTATACTATACTACCACTGCGGAGAAGTTGGCTGCACCTTTCGCCACATTCTGTACCACCAGACGTGGCTTGGTGCTTTGTGATCAACGTGCCGCTTCCCCAATGTGGCGCACAACCATGTGGCACCACTTTACTATTTTGTAGGAGTGTTATGGACAGCCCGAAAACTGTCCCGATCACCGTCGCCAAGTTGCAAAATATCACCGCAGTGACACCGGTCCACAAGCACTACTTCGGACCTTTCCTTGGCCTCATATAAGAAAAACTAATGGCAATAACTGATCCAGGTGTAGTTGTTGAAGGGTAATTCTAGACGCCTAAAGCACCGCAGGAAGAAATAATCACAGAGACAGAGCGTCAACACGCAACTGATTTATTTGCAGGAGAAACACAGGAAATATATAGCCGCACACGCATGTGCAGAACGCACTACTTCACCTAGTCACATGACCACAGACATAAACTGAGGATGTTCAAACGGCATATTTAATCAAGCAACGAAGCGCAAAAATCAAGCTCAGACTTGCGCAAGACGACTGACGTGTTGCTTATACACAAGTCACCTTTTTTCTTTATCCAGGACGCTTCCATTATTTCACTGGCCAGAGCATCTGGGCTTTTGGCGAGGACAGAAACGCTTGAAAACCTCGCCTCACTAGAACAGGAACAGCAATGCGCAGGCACCTGTGCTCCGGAGTTATTTCGAATTGAAAGATCATGTTCCCTAATTCTCACGTTCAAACACCGTCCAGTTTGGCCGATGTAAACCCGGCCACAACTAAGTGGGATTAAGTACACCACACCCACTACGCAAACCACATACATCGAAGCGTGTATTTTTCCACAGGTGGAGGCACTTGGTGTTTTAGAAATACGTGGGCATAGGCCAGCCAGCTTTCGTGGCGCAGAAAAAACAACAGACACATTGCACCTGCTCGCCACGTTCTTAAGGTTGTGCGCTACCTTATGAACATATGGAACAACCTTAGGTCGTTTATCCCTCGGCGGCCTGCATTTTCGTTTGCCCTTGAACTTTTGAAACAGGCTTTCCGAAACGGATACAATGACAGAGTTAGGATAGCCAGCTGAATGCAGCCGCCTAACCTGATTCAAGTAGCTATCCTGCATCCTGTGATGGCAAGATTTCAGTAGCGCTCCCTCGAGACACATGGTTTCAACGGCTCTTTTTACAAGTTTAGAATCAGCAGCATCAAAAAGTAAAAGCTCTTTGCACGAACATGGATGATACGCCCAGCACATGGCCTTCCAAAGCATAAGCAAGAACAGCCCAAGAGACTGCTGCTGCTGTACAAAGAATGCTTCCAGTCATCATGGAGCATTCGGCAGACCCAGAAACAAAGCATCTTATTACAAGCCAAGACAATGCTCGTCTGCTCTGTCTAAGTCCGTGCAGTTGAAATGCGATAACGCCAGGCTGTCAAGAAACAAGTCGACAAAACTATGCACGACGACGTCATTAAGTTGCCCAAAACTCCCGTGGCCATCTGCTGTGGCGTTAGTGCAAAATAAGTAAGCAACCTTACGGTTCTGTGTCGACTATCACCGCCTGCAGTAAACCACAAGGTGTGTGCGCCTTCTCTCACTTATACATGACGCCCTGGATCGACTCTATGTTGCTACAAGGTAGAGTTGATCCAGGGTGGCATAGGTAAATAGGGTAAACTCTTGAACTACGTTCAGGCCTTCCTCAACGACCGCACGTTTATTGTGCGCGTGGGCGGGCGACAAGTGCGCCACTTTTCGTCAGCCGAAGCGTTCCTCAGGGCAGCGCCCTCCACCCGTTTTTGTTTAATTCTATACTTGTGCCGCTCACCAAGTGCCTTCCAGAAACAGCTGTGTTCCCTGTTCGCTAGGTTTCAAAGCATTCTTAATTGTTAGGTCAGGAAAAAGAAACAAATCCTCAGCCCGCACCATAAGCACATAGCACGCAATGCCAATTAGAAAAGAACCAATTGGCAGATCCCACGTAGAGTGGGAACCGATGATATGCGAAGCACGAATGAGGAAGATTGATAAGTCACTTTAAGAACCCCACAACGCTACGAGGTAGAGGTAATTTATGCTTTACATTACTTCCATGTCATGATTATCATATTTCCACGCGTCATTTATCTTCGTAATACAGTCACGTCACTTCATAATAAATTTGGTATAGGTGGAGCTAGCGAAACGGCCGCTGAGCGTTCTATGATCGTAGCATTAGGTCATGTTTTACATGACAAGCATATCATAATTATCACGTTTGGACCTGTCAATTACATTCTTCGTCTATTCACGTCAGGTAATACCAAATTTAGTGTAAGTGGAGCTAGTGAAACGGTCGCGAGCACGCTATGAGCGTAGCATATAGTTATGCTTTACATAACACGCATATCATGATTATTATGTTTCGACGTGTCACTTACTTTCGTCGTGTGTTCACGTCACTAGATATCAAAATTAGTACATGTAGAGCTAGTGAAATGACTGCGAGTGCATTGTGAGAGTGGTATGTTGTCATGTTCTTACAGAACACGCATGTCTTGATTATCATGCTTGCACCAGTCATACACCTTCTTCATCCATTGCGGTCACGTAACACCAAATTTGGTATAAGTGAAGCTAGCAAAACGGCCGCCTGTGCATCATGGAGGACCCAATACTGGCCTCGAGAACATACCGCATTGCCACCTACGTGATGACGCCACTCATAGGATGCTGGGTTGATTTTGTCTTCTAGAACACCGCATTTGTGGCACTTTCGCTGTGGACACCGTGTGCGCTTCCCTTTGTCTTGAAGCCCATTGCTTAAAGAAGTGGTAGGCCTGATAATAGATAATACGGACCAGCGAAAAATATATCGTTGCCCATGGTGGCACTTTCGTGACTCATTTGCATCATAAAATCATGACTAAGAAACGGTGAAGCCATGGGAGGGGGCGATTCAGGTGGCGCAGCGAAGGCAAAGTTGCCGTAGTCCACAACTAGACATACTATCTGTGAGGTCAAAACGCTCGCAGCGCTGGCCTCTCTAGGGAAGCCTTCGCGGCCAACACTTCAACCTAACGTTGACGAGCGCGCACACTGGGCGCAGCGACGCTGCCCTAGCAAAACTAATGCTAGGCGCGACTGGCGCGACCAGCGTCCGTTGGCGCGGCCCGGTGGACACCGGCTCGAAAAAGCGACATGCTGCGTTTCGCGCACATGACGCTACCCAGCTCTACCCAAACAGCAGTGCATCTGCCTCTCTTCGTGATGGAGGTAAGCCGGGCGTGCTACACTGCGCATGCGTCAAAGCAACGCAGCGCGGCGTGCGCCTGCAAGTAGATGGCAGGCAGATCTCTGCCTGGCGTGGCATCACCGGCGCGACGCGACAAAATGAACGCCGGTGCTCACACGTGCCGGATTACGTCAAAGTGTATTGGCATCTGGAGTGTGGCATATATTCAGGTTCTTACATCACGCGCATCTCAAGAATATTGCTACGGAACGCCACAAATGAACATTCTAGAAAAGAGGACGATGTTTAGCGCGAGCTCGTGCAGACCGGGCTCCATATTGTATGCCTGCCTGTTTACCGAAAGTAAAGGCATTTTTCAGACGCCTTCTCCTCAGAACATTCTGGTGGAGAGTGCGGGTCTTCCCACAGTCAACACCACGACGATTCTACGCAGCGGACGTTCCTTGGCTGCCTGTGCGATGCCTGATCAAGACGAACACGAGGATTCTTCGGAGACTACCCCAAGAGTGCTTCGTCCAACTACGCAGCCACCAACAGCACCGCATCCAGCTGCTACTAACCGCACCATCGTCCTGACTCAACCGCGTGACCCAGGCACATTTTCGGGCAGTGACAGTACTGACGTGGAGGAATGGCTTCAGCTGTACGAAAGGGTGAGCGCTCTTTACAACTGGGATCCGACGCTCATGTTGGCCAATATTATTTTGTACCTTGATGGTACAGCTAAACTTTGGTTTTCCAACCACGAGGAAGATATCACGAGTTGGGACATCTGTAAGCAAAAACTCATCGATCTCTTCGGCAAGCCCATCGGGCGTCATCGTGCTGCGCAGAAAGAACTAGCGTCCCGACTCCAGTTCGCACCGAGTCGTACGTCACATACATACAGCATGTGCTCGCCCTCTGCCGGAAGGTTGATGACAAGATGCCGGAATCTGAAAAGGTCGCGCACATCCTCAAAGGAATCGCCGATGACGCTTTCAATCTCCTCGTATATCGAAACTCATCGACCGTAGATGACGTTATTAATGAATGCCGATGCTTCGAAGACGCGAAAAGTTGCCGCATCACTCCGCACTTTTTGCGTCTTCCCAACACGGCTGCAACATCAACCTGCGAGGACGCCCGTTTGGCACCAGCCCATGCTGCTTCCGACAATATCGTGCGCATCGTGCGCCACGAAATCGAAGCAGCATCTCCTCTGCCTGACCAAGTCCAGGCCCCTGACGACTCTCGCGCCACGATTTCCTTAATCAAGAGTGTCGTACGCCAGGAACTAGCCAACGCCGGACTTCAGACGCTATGCCCCGTTAACCGACCTGACTACCGACTGCCCAGTACACCTAATATGTCCCGCGGACCGAACAACCGCCCACGTTACCGGAACCCGGCAGAATGGCGAACTTCCGATGACAGACCGATCTGCTTCAACTGTGGACGAGTGGGCCATATTTCACGTCATTGCCGCACTTCCTGGGGTTGGCAGCCATGGTCGCATTATGCCAACACCCGACGCCCACTTGCTGGCTCTCGGATGCCGATCTACACGGCACAAGATGATGCTTCGCCATCCAGGCCCGCCCAACCAAGCCGCTCTCCGTCGCCCTCTGGACGCATGTCCCGCTCAACTAACCGACGTCGCTCCCCCTCGCCCTCCTACCACCAGTCCTCGGAAAATTGACGGGCGCAGCTCCTAGAGGTGAGCCTGCTTCGACGACCCGACTCAAAATTCCTCTACACACGATACCCGGACACAACAACTTGATTAAAGTAAATGTTGACGGTACTTCTGTGGCAGCACTCATTGACACCGGCGCTCACATCTCAGTCATGAACTCCAGCCTTTGTGCTCGACTCAAGAAAGTGCTCACTCCTGCTCCGATCACTCTTGTCCGAGTAGCTGACGGTGCAACACCAGCGGTCACCGGGATGTGTGCCGCCTGTGAAACTGTTGCTGGACGTCATACCACTGTTCTGTTTTACGTACTGGACCACTGCCCACATGACATCATATTGGGACTCGATTTTCTGTCGGAACATTCCGCCCTAATTGACTGTTCTGCTGGTGTTGTTCAGCTCGTCCTACCACACGCCGTTGACCCTCCTGATCCTGTGCCGCCAAAGCTATGCTCCGCCGACTTTGTTCGCCTATCTTGTCGAGCTGTGACGTATATCGACGTCTCTTCTGATCCACCTGTGGCTGACGGCGATTATGTCATTTCACCTAATCCTACAGTACTCTGTTCGCTCAATGTTGCGTTCCCTCACACCATCATCACAATGAAGAACAACGTGGCATGTTTCCCTATTGTGAATTTTGGACTTTGCTCTGAAGTGCTGCCACGAGCAATATCCCTTGCAACCCTTGCCCCGGCCGGCGACTTCCACATATCGGCTTTAACAGAGGATACACCGTCATCTACAAGTATTCAGTCGCGCAGTACACTAGACTGCATAACTGGAATGATTGCCTCTGATCTCCCGGCCAAGCATGTGTCTGCGGTTCGTGGCCTTCTTGCGTCGTATGAAGACGTCTTTGATCTCCGTGACCGACCCCTAGGTCAAACGACCGTCGTAAAACATCGGATCAACACCGGTGATGCAAATCCAGTACACCGGCGACCCTATCGAGTTTCCTGCACCGAGCGCCACGTGATCCAGCAAGAAGTCGACAAGATGCTTGCCAGAGACATCATTGAACCTTCTTCACGTCCTTGGGCTTCGCCCGTTGTGCTTGTGAGAAAGAAGAATAACAGCTGGCGCTTCTGTGTCGACTACAGAAATCTTAACAAGGTTACGAAAAAAGACGTGTATCCTCTGCCGCGGATAGACGACGCTCTTGACTGCCTTAGTGGCGCAAATTATTTCTCTTCCATCGACCTTCGTTCCGGGTACTGGCAGATATCAGTTGATGACCCGGACCGTGAAAAGACGGCATTTATAACTCCCGACGGGCTCTATCAGTTCAAAGTAATGCCGTTCGGATTATGCAATGCCCCGGCTACATTCGAACGAATGATGGACGCTCTTCTTCACGGTTTCAAGTGGTCAATCTGCTTATGCTACCTTGATGACGTCATTGTTTTTTCGCCAACTTTCGAAACACACCTCGAGCGTCTCTCAATAATTCTTTCGGTTTTCCGCAAAGCAGGGCTCCAACTAAACTCGTCGAAATGTCACTTCGGCCGCCGGCAGCTTACTGTCCTTGGACACCTTATCGATTCTTCTGGTGTTCGTCCCGATCCTGAGAAAATTCGTGCCGTCAAAGATTTCCCTGTGCCGACCTCTGCGAACGATGTTCGAAGCTTTGTGGGCCTTTGTTCTTACTTTCGTAGATTTGTGCGGAATTTTGCTGACGTCGCACGACCACTCACGGAACTACTAAAAAAATGTGACTTTTGTGTGGAGACCTGAACAAACCAAAGCATTCGTTGAACTGACGAGTAGACTTACGACGCCACCGATTCTCGGCCACTTTGATATATGCGCTCCAACGGAAGTGCGTACCGACGCCAGCGGCCACGGCATCGGAGCCGTTTTGGCACAACGACAGCATGGCTGCGAGCACGTTATTGCATACGCTAGCCGTCTTTTACCGCCAGCAGAGCGAAATTACTCCATCACAGAACGCGAATGCCTCACACTCGTCTGGGCAGTGGCTAAATTTCGGCCTTATTTGTATGGACGCCCGTTCACGGTTGTCACTGATCACCACGCCTTATGCTGGTTGTCGTCCTTAAAAGATCCTAGTGGACGTCTCGGCCGGTGGGCTCTACGGCTACAGGAATATTCCTACACGGTTGTCTACAAATCAGGTCGCCACCGTGAGGGTGCTGATTGCTTGTCACGTCATCCAGTAGACCCAGCAGACCTTTCTGAGAGCGATGAGTCTACTTGCGTTTTGGCACTTTCCGCGTTTAGCAACATCGGAGATCAGCAACGCCGTGATCCTCACCTCAGAGATATAATCCTTCGGCTTAGTGGTCCCACAACTCCTCCTTCTCTCCGTGTGTTCCTGCTCCAAGATGGCGTCTTATATCGCTACAGCATGCATCCTGACGGACCTGAGCTGCTGTTGGTCTTACCACAACATATGCGTCAGACTGTCCTTGCACAGTTGCATGATATTCCGACAGCTGGTCACCTGGGAGTTTCAAGAACTTATGACCGCGTTCGACGTCGCTTCTTTTGACCCGGTATTTACCGATCCGTCTGCTGTTACGTCGCCTCATGCAAATCCTGTCAACACCGCAAAAAACCAGCAACCCTTAAAGCGGGACGCCTTCAACCCATTCAGATCCCATCCGAACCATTTTATAGGGTAGGTGTTGACTTACTAGGACCGTTTCCTTTATCGGCGAGCGGAAACAAGTAGATAGCAGTCGCCACGGATTACACCACTCGGTATGCAATCACACGGGCCCTTCCTACCAGTTGTGCGACCGACGTCGCTGACTTTCTTCTAGAAGACGTCATATTACACCACGGCGCTCCTCGGCAACTGCTTACCGATCGGGGTCGCTACTTTTTATCACAAGTTATCCAAGACATATTGCACTCTTGCGCTACAAAGCACAAGTTCACAACAGCGTATCATCCTCAAACCAACTGGCTCACGGAGCGGCTAAATAGAACCATCACGGACATGCTCGCCATGTACGTTTCTTCCGACCATCGTGACTGGGACTTCGCCCTTCCATTTGTAACTTTCGCCTATAATACGTCTCGGCATGACACTGCAGGTTTCTCGCCATTTTTCCTCCTGTACAAACGAGAACCTACGTTGCCTTTCGACACGCTCCTTCCTGCCGTTGGCCACACGTCTGAATATGCCCGCGATGTGATTTCTAGAGCTCTAGAGGCATGTGAGATTGCTCGCCGGCGTCTCAGCGATTCGCAGGAACGACAACGACAGGTCCACAACGCGTGCCATCGTGATGTCCACTTCAGTCAAGGTGACACAGTCCTTCTCTGGACGCCGTCGCGGCGAGTTGGCCTGTGCGAAAAGCTGACTTCACCGTACTCGGGTCCGTACCGTGTGGTGCGCCAAGTCACCGACGTGACATATTAAATTGAACCTCTTAACGCCACCAGCGCGCGATCGTGTTCTGACATTGTTCACGTCACTCGGCTGAAACGATTTTACTCAGACCAACCAAGCACCGAGACGGTGCCTTCGTCGCCGGGGGTGATGCTACGGGGCGCCACAAATGAACATTCTAGAAAAGAGGACGATGTTTAGCGCGAGCTCGTGCAGACCGGGCTCCATATTGTATGCCTGCCTGTTTACCCAAAGTAAAGGCATTTTTCAGACGCCTTCTCCCCGTAACAATATCATAATTGCACCACTCTCATACCTTCGTCATTCATTCACGTGACGTAATGCCAAATTTAGCATATGTGAAGCTAGCGAGACGGCTCCAGCGCATCATGACTGTGACATGTAGTCATATCGTTACATGACACACATGTCATTTTATTATGTTTGGACGTGTCCTTTACCTCTGTCGTCTATTCGCGTCACGTAATACCAAATTTGTTACATGTGAAGCTAGCAAAATGGACGCGAGTGACCATGAGTGTGGCGTGAAGCCATGACTAGTCATAACATGAAAATCAGGACTTGCATGTCATGTATTCCACAGTAGAGTCTGTCACATATGTTTGCTATGCAGTCATGTCATACCATGCCAGTTTTGCAACATTTCATATGAACAAAACCACCACAAGAGCAGCAAGATTATGAAATGTAAATCATGCCATTCATGTCATGGATGTCAAGATTTTCATGTTATGACTAGTCATTAATGCTTGTCATACCGTCTTGCATGCCGTACAAACTTTGGTTTTGATAAAGAACAAATTGGCAGATCCCACGTACCGTGGGAATTGGTGATATGCCAAGCACGATTGAGGACGGTTGATAAGTCACCTTAAAATCAGCACAATGTTACGAGGTGGAGGTAAATTATGCCGTACATTACTTCCATGTCATGATTGATATATTTCCACGTGTTATTTACCTTCGTCTCCTATTCATGTCTCTTGATAATAAATTTGGTATATGTGAAGCTAGCGAAGCAACCACGAGGGCATCATGAGCATGTCATGTAGTCATGTTGTTACATGACACGCATCACATGAATATAATGTTTGCACCAGTCGCATATATTCCCATAATACCAAATTTGGCATAAGTGAAGCCAGCGAAACAGCCGCGAGCACATTATGAGCGTGGCATGTAGTCATGTTGTTACATGACACGCCTGTCATGATTTTCATGTTAGCGTCTGTCGCTTGTGTTCGCATTGCAACGATGCCATACCATACCAGTTTTGCTACATGCAATGTAAACGAACCTACCTCAAGAGCTGCAGGGCCATGAAATTTAAATCATGACATTCGTGACATACGTTTCAGCATTTTCATGTTATGACTAGTCACATACGTTCGTCATACAGTCATGTTACGCGATACCAAGTTTGGTATTGATACCATTATTGAAACGTCCAGGAGAGCTAAAAGTTGTAAGCGTAGATAGATAGATAGATAGATAGATAGATAGATAGATAGATAGATAGATAGATAGATAGATAGATAGATAGATAGATAGATAGATAGATACGCTCAATGTCGCCGAAGTTCTCTAAGAAATGCTTCGCATTTAAAATGAACAGGGTGGGGCAATGGGAAATTTCGAGGTAGTTGTATAGCAGATCACGTCGCTCTTTATGTGCATGGACCAACCTGTAAGTGCCCAGCGGGGCACACCTGTATGCAGGAGGCCCTTCAGTGTGTGGCCACCTTCGTTAGAAGCATCGGCCTCATGATCTCAGCGCCGAAACTCGAGCTCTTTGACGTTCACCATCGTGATGATATCCAGCGACGCCTTCCGTGCCCTCAGATATATGGTGCCATAATTGGTAGGTGCAGCTGCGTCCGTTGCCTCGGCCTCACGATAGTCAATCACCTCCAATGGTTTCCGCGGGTGTGGCACATACGGCAGACGGTGCGCCACGTGAGATCGGTTGTGTGTTGTCAACTTGCCTGTGGCAACGGCTGCCCCGCTACCTTCGACTGCTCTATATTCGAGGCGTTGGCTCTATCTACCGTGCACTATGAACTGCCGATCTGCGAACGCCAGGCACTACAGTGGCGACTCATACACCAACACCATTGCCGCGCCGTTCATCAAGAAATGCCTCGTAGCTCTCTTGTGGCCCAGACACTTGCGAAAGCTCGCGCATAGCCTGCGTCGCTCACGGCGGACCTGCACGCACTGTGTCGCTTGGAGCGTCTCCACCGGGCACCCGATGCTGGTTCTATTCTCACGCGGTTACGTGCTGTGCCGACCAATATCTGGACGTCTGCAAAAGCGTTGTAACTGACGATCCCACACCTTTCACCCTGGTCACCCCCTCAACGGCGAACGCCTTTTCGAGTGAACCTGCCCTTGCCGAGAGTGCGATCGAAGCGGCACACCCCACTCAGTGTCATGGCGCAGGAATTTGCAGCGTGGATGTACGGCGACCTGGCAGGAAGGACCCAAGTGTTCACTTATGGGTCTGTCCTGCGGGATGACTCTGCTGCGGCTGTCTTCATTGCCCCCCAGCTTAGCACATAACGAATGTGCCGCTTGCATTATTCTGCAGCCTCCACAATAGCTGAGCTAGTAGAGCTTCTGTTTTCTGCCGACCTCCTATGCGAGTCGCCAGTCGTCACGAGCGCCGCAACATTCTGCTGCTCGAAGCCTGCACTGAGCCAGCTCGCGGGGGAGGAACGTAGCTCACTCCTGACTGGGCAAACTGCACGCAACCTGCTGGTCCCTAAACAGCACGGATGTGATCTTCTTCCAGTGGCTCCATTCACACGTCAGCATCAAGGAGAACGAGGCTGCACACAAACTTGCTAAACGAGTCCACTCCGCCGAGACCCCGCTAACGGACCACGCAAGTTCCTTCGACTCGGCCTGCAACAACCTTCGCTGGGAGTTAACGCACAAGCATGCTGACCCTCTGGTTGCCACCAGACGCCCCCCTCCTCCCATGCCAGCGACTGGTTTCAACCGCCGCGAGCGAGGGCGCTTCGCAGGCCAGAGGACCGGCTCCGTGAGGGAAGTGGAACGGCAGCATCGTCTGCGCGGTGCAGCTCACCCACCTGCGCTGACTGCGGCGAGGTGGAAAGTTTGTCCCACCTCATGTGTGAGTTAGATTCCGCCACATTGAGTGACCTGATTGATATGTGGGGTTTCACGTCCCAAAACCACCATATGACTAGGAGACACCGTAGTGGAGGGCTCCGGAAATCTAGTCCACCTGGGGTTCCTTAACATGCACCCAAATCTGAGCACACGGGCCTACAACATTTCCGCTTCCATCGGAAATCAGTGAGTGACCTGTGCTCGGTGAAGCGCGCAAGCAGCTCGTCAAGACATAGCGTCTTGTCAGACTGCCATGCGCGACCCTGCAGGACCTCCTACACCCCGCCGGCTACGAAGAACATCGCCACTCTGGGCTTGTGGCCTTACTCGATTGCTTGGAAGACACCAGCTTGACTGAGCGACTTTTATAAGTCACTCGCCATGCTAAAGCGTGTCCTCCCCCCATCACGCTAATTTTCCTTTTTTTTTGGCTGAACATCCCCCTCGTTTTTTTACCCTAATTTTTACCCTAAGTGTCTCTTTAATTCCCGTTCCCCCTCGAGTGTGTCGGTTGAGGTGTCCTCTCATGAGAGACAATTATCGTGCACTGTACCCCCCTTTATTTTCACCTTTGCGCGTTTTTTTTTCTAAAGAATCACCCTAATCCCCTACAACGTGAAGCACGATTCATCAATAGACCACAAAACTGGTTACTTGCAACTTGGCCTGATAATACAGATCGCAAAAAAAAGCTGTCTTTGTAACACTGCAAGGCCTCTACGAGTTCAAGGTCACGCGTTATGGTCATTGCTCGTCTCCCGCAATATTTTAGTTATGTGTCAAGCACTGCCTGGCTTAAAGTGGCCAACTTGTCTTTGTACTTGGACAACGTTTTTGTGTTGTCTTCTAATTTCGACGAACTTCTCAAACGTCATGAACCTCCACTTCAAGCAGTCAAGCTTTCCGGACCTCCCAGAAAAGTGCCGCTTCGCGTACGAACAAGTATTCTTCTTGAGCCACCTGATAAGCAAGCCCGGAGAATGGCCTGATGCGCAGATGACAGCCACCATCGCAACATTATCTTCATCCACCGACCAGAAGGCCGCTGCGTCGATAACTCGAACTGTGTGCCTATTACAGGTGGTTCGTGAAAAAAATAATTGCCCTCACCTCCCCGGAGGAAATGGTGAGAAAATACGATTGTATTTTTTGTGGCGAGAATACAAAACGTAGCAGTTTGATTGGTGAAAATATAGCGAGACGAGAGTTTGTGAAGAAACCAATATTTTCACGCCCATCAGCCAGAGAATGATCAACAGCGAGACAAGCGTTTCACTCCATTTGTATAACGTTCAAGTGAGTGGACAAAAAAATTGCCCGCAGCTTCCCTCGGGGGAACACTGAGGAGGATGCGGAGCATATAATTGGTTAACGGGGTGTTAAAGTGCGACTTACTTGGGTCGATGGCTAAATTGGTTAACGTGGTTGTGAAATGGGGTGTTAAATTGCGACTTACTTGGGTCGATGGCTAACTTGGTTAACGTGGTTGTAGGAGGGGGTGTTAAATGAGTGAACACGTACACACGTATGCGAAAGGGCGGCGCTGGTCGAAGGGACGTCGATCATTGTGTTTGTGGATTCGTTGGAATTCATTTTACCGCGACCTTGGATGTCGACGCGCCGTACAAACCAACCGACGAGCGGCAACTGAGCGAGCGAGCGCCGACCTTGAGTATATATACAGTGCGACGGCGCATGCACTGTCAGCTGTTGAATGTTCTCGAAGCGCGACGGCGCATGCGCGTCCACTGGAGAATCAGGAGAATTGTAGATGTCGAACGCGGTGTGTAGAGGAGGAAGGGTGCACAGATGGTGGGGGAGTGAAGCGCGTGCGGTGTGTAGAGGAGGAAGGGATGCACAGATGGTGGAAGAAAGAGGAGGAAGCTTGCGGACGGCGCCGCACTACAAGCCTCGAGTATTAGATGCTCCGCATCTAAAAGAGTTGGGCGCAGGGAGGAAAGAGAGCAAATGGCGAGAGAAGGAGCGGCGGAGCACTGCATCTACCCTCTTCTACACTCTTCACACACGGGATCTCCGCCAAGCTCGCACGACGTGAATGTCCTCACACGCTAGAGCACGCTTCTTCTCTCCAATCACTTTCCGCTCACACATTTCGCTTTGGCTGCTAGGGGCGAGGAGCTCACGCACTTGCAGCTGTTGCTGAAGAAGAGGAAGTGAGAGTGCAGAGATACCACCTGCCGCTTCGCGGACACAGACACCTGACATGCCCTGACTAAGAAATGCATTCGCATTTACAACTTCGGCCGCGTGTTTGAGCCACTCACTAACGTTGCCAAGGGGGACGTCAAATTGATGTGGGAACCGATGCGCAAGGAAGCATTTCAAGAACTAAAACGACGCCGGCAGACTCCACTATTACTTGCGCATTTCGACGAATATGCTGAAACCGAAGTGCACATCGACGCAAGAATTGTAGGGCTGGGCGCCATTCTTGTGCAGAAGACAGATGGACTGGAAATTATCATCACCTATGCTAGCCGATTACTAAAGAAGGCGTAAACGCGCTCTACGACAAGAGACAATGAGTGTCTTGTCATGACAAGCTTTGAAAACAAAACGAGTTGTTTTGAGTTCACTAGCAAACTGCGCTGCAGACGGAACAAAACGAGAGAACGAAAAGAGACAGACGAGTGCAGACAAATGCCTTGCCATCATCTGGACTACATCAAAGTTTGTCTACATTGACTGCCAGCCCTTCGAAGTGATGAGCAACCACCACGCCCTGTGTTGGCTACCTAACTTGAAGGGCTCCTCAGTGCGTCTCACAAAATTATGCGTCTCCCTTCAGTGAGTCTGAGACAGCCTCAATAAATTGATATCACTGTCATTTACTATGCTAGACAAAAGCATTCTGGTGTCGACTGCCTGTCTCAAGCCCCAGTGACCCGCCACCCCAGGATAACTAGGATGATGAATGCTTCTCGGGAAGCATAAGTGCCGAAGACTTCACGGAACGACAGCTAACTGACCTGAAACCTGTGTACCAAGAATAATAGCTCGAGCGCAATACCACCGTGAGCACTGCAATCGTTTTTTAAATGCAAATCATTTCTTACTGAACTTAAGCGACATTTAACGTAGCTAACTATCTATATATATATATATATATATATATATATATATATATATATATATATATATATTATATATATATATATATATATATATATATATGTCTAGCTGCCTACGACTTTTAGGTCTCCTGGTGGTTTCGATAATGGTATCGATACCAAACTTAGTATGGCATAACATGACTGTATAAAAAACGTATTTGACTAGTCATAACATGAAAAGAATGACATGTATGTCATGAATGTCATGATTCACATTTCTTGGTCTTGCAGCTCTAGCGGTGGTTTCGCTTATATAGCATGTTGCAAAACTGGTATGGTTTGACATAATTGCATGGCAAGCACAAGCAACAACCCTAACATCAGCATGACTACATGTAACAACCCATGTAACAGCATGTAACAACACAACTACATGCCACACTCATGATGCGCTCATGACCGTTTCGCTAGCTTCACACGTGCCAAACTTATCATTACGTAACGTCAATGAATGACGAAGGTATGCGACTGCATCATGGTGCAAAAATGATAATAATGAGATGTGTGCCATGTGAGAACTTGACTACATGCCAGATTCAAGGCGCCACTACATTTCGACGTGACGCAGTGTGCGTGCTCGCCGGCGTTCCAACGGCAGGCGCTGGTCCTGCTATATACTTGCAGGCACGCGTTGTGCTCTGTTGCTTTCACGCATGCGCGTTTCAGCGCGTCCGGTTTTCCTCCTTCACGAAAAGAGGGAGACGCAGTGTTTTCTAGATAACTGTACATGGGATCTGTCATTTTTTTTCTTTTTAGCTTGAACAGCCTCCTCTTACACAAGAACTACTCGGCACTTTGAGCCAAATATTTTGTTATAGTGCCTTAAGGAATGCGTGCAGATGCTTCGGCCGCCCTACACGATGACCTGATAGCTAGACACCTGTTTTTGTCGCATGTGCGCAAGAATAAAAGCACAATACTACTGGCATCGCCTTTCTGCCGACATCACGCACTACGTGAAGACTTTCCGAGGATGTGTGTGGCGGAAAACTTCACCTATTAGCCGTACTTCTGCAGCCCATCGAACCACCTGACTAGGCGTTCCAACCAATCAGGATGGACCTAATAGAGCCGTTCTTGACGTTTAATAATAGAAATAAATAGATCGTTTTAATTACCGACTACCTCACCTCACTACGCCTATGCAAGGCCTCTGCCCAAAAGCAGTGCTACCGAGGTAGTCAAGTTCTTGGTTGCGAATGTCGTTTTGCGTGATGGCGCCCCAGCGTTCCTTATTACCGAAAGTGACATGGCCTCACTATAGACCTAACTCAGAGTATCTTGAGTTACTCCCAGACAAATTCATAGTTGGACCACCACCTACCACCTTCCGGCCGATGGCCTCACTGGGCATCGAAGTAAGGCCACGGCCGACACTCTGGCCATGTACGTCAGCGTCGAGTACAAATAAATGACGTAGGAGACCATCCTTCCATTCGAGACCTTCGCATGCAACACGGCTGCGCAACTTGTATGCGCCATACAAGTTGGTCTTCGGAACGAACCTGGCAACGATGCTCTACGCCATTTTGCAAACGTCACTGACAAAAAACCTCTCGGTGTGGCTTTCTATTTCTAGTGCCAAAAAAGTCCGACAACTCGCTCGCCTCTGCATTAAGAATCAGCAGATGACCGACAGCTGCCGTTACAATATTCGACGTGGAACACCAGCCCAGTGACCGCATTTTAGTGTGGACGTTGATATGCCGATGTGGACACAGTGAAAAATCTGTACCACGATAATTCGGCGTACGTAGAACTACGAGATTGTCCCTAGTGGCATCACGAACTTTCAGCGACACCGGCATGCCTGAAGGTCGTACATTTGGTGCACCCTAATCCATTGTACGCACGTTATGCAACTTGCGGACACAAGTTTTCACTTGATGTATTGTTGTTATTTATAGTTGCATGTAGTTTCCCCTTCGTCTGTTAATGGGGGGATGCTTTTATATGCGGAGCATTTTTCAGTCGATGGATGTCGCGCTACTTCGTAGGTGGCGGCGCCTTCCGCCCCCCACTGTGTATGCTGACTTCTGCTAGTAAAAAGCTACTTCTGCTAGTATAGAAATCTGTCGCAGCATATACACAGAGTGCATGATAGTGATTGGGGCGAAACATCCGTTAGTCTGTTCGGTCTTACTTCCGTCCGCCCGCCCGTCCGTCTGTGCGACCGTCCGTGCGTCCATCTGTCCGTTCCTGCTTCCTTCCATCCGTCTGTACGACCATGCATCCGTCTGTGCATCAGTCCATCCGTCTGTGCATCCATCAGTGCATCTGTCCCTGCGTCCATACTTGCGCCCTTCTCTGCGTTCAACCATGCATCTGTCTGTGCGCCCATTCATCCGTCCCTCGGTGTGTTGGTTTGTCCGTCCATTCATCCGTGCGTCCATCCATGCATCTGTCTGTCTGTTCATCCACCCATTCGTTTGTCCATCTTGTGAACACACCAACTACCACCATCTCACATCTTTTCATTATATATTCAGCATATAAACTTACCGCCATCCAGTGGACAGTCCAAAGACTAAACGAGAAGTGGCATTCGCACACTTTCTCATGACCTGCGCTTCGTGTCTACTTCCCACCTTTCAGCACCTCTAGTTCATGGCTATATACTAGTTCACTATATTTATGGAACTGTAGCAGAACCTTCGCTAAACCATGCTAAAATCAAGGAAGTTACGCCCAACGAGTATAACGTCGCCACCCTTTCTGTTCCAATAGTGCACAAAGTGCATCCTTCTGTTATTAGTTTTTAAAGACGATGGTCTTTCTTGACAACCTTCAAAGCAATATTATTGTTCTGTCCGTCTATCTTTTTGTCCATCCCTAACGGTTCAGGGTACTCTAAACAGCACTACCTGATACCCCGAACCTGCGACGCCATCCGTAGCGCCCACCAATGTTGCTCAAGATTCAGCGTTCATACTTGTGCGATTGTCAAATAAAGGCAATTATTGCGCATGTCTGAGAAGCCATAGCATCACGTCCATATTCTGCGTGTGCGTCTTTTACTAGAAAAGGCATACATAAAAAATCTAAGGACCATCGCGTTTATCACCCGGCGCTGGCCATGCAACACTTGCACGAAAAGGCGAGTATTTCCAAAGCTTTGCTAAGACGACTAGGTGGTGGCACCTACCCGTCGCCTTGCGTTCTACACCTTATCACCTCTGAAACAGGCGTGCGCACCCGTCTCAGAGCCACGCGCTTCGTTTTCCAAGAAAGCTGCCAGATAGCGCTCATGTTTCACGTGTGACGTGACTTAATGCACTTGTTCACCTCTGCTGCATGTTCGAGGCACTAACGCAGTGCCTCCAAAATACCCTTCACTAATTTTCTTGTCCAGAACATCAGATAAATGTTTTGTTCACTATCTTCACACGCAAGACTATCGTCTTTCGACGACATTTGCACATTAACACGCGAATCTGGGATCATTTTTTTAGTAAGCATCGAATTTAAGGCACATATCATTGGAGATTAGGCCACCAATATTGGTCTCTGTAGGTTATTTTATTAGAAACAACTGTTTTTTTTTATTTATGAATAACGTGCACGGGTTTTCTTCTCAATTGAAAAAGGTGCGCGCGTGCCGCTCCTCTACTCCAACCATGGAGGTTGCTACGTACTACTGCAATGAAGACGACTACTACTACTCGTACTACATATATCTCGCATGCATGACTCACGACTTGGGAAGCTTCGCCCCCATAAATGGCTGCTTGCCCCGCACAATCATTCACAGTCCACCCCGTATATGTAGGCAGTGTATTTCGCGTTCGGAACTCTGTCAGGGGCGTCTTTACTTGGCGTCCCCTTGACGTTAAAGGCAACGCTTCTCTTTCATCCAATAAATAGGAATATTAAAGAAAAAATAACGATTAGGCATTCCTAACCATACCCAACTACGCAGCATTCACGTGATACCCCTAACACTCAACAACGCATTTACTCAAGATACCCTGCGGGAAGATGCGAGTGGCCGTTTTTTTTTAAACATGGGCATTGCCACACGAGTTTATTGGTGTAATTTCACTGTATTCGGTTTACACCTACAAGCACCGTCAGCAACACTTGGGCCAGACCACACCCCATTGTTCGAAAGGCTTCATGACTGCAGTACATTGTTTTGTGAAGACTGCGCGCAAAACGCCAAAATTGTATAGATGATTTTAGAGCTTGCGTGAGCACCAATAATAAGGCGGGAATGTTCGATGAGTGCTGTTTAAAATACGGCACGTTTTAATGATCAGCAGTTTATTGCCGGCCGACGCTCTGTGTATCATTATCGATTATATGTATATACAGTTTACACTTCTTGCTGCAAATCGATTTTCCGTTTCATGGCCAATCTTTGGCCGAGTAAAGAGGTTTACCGGGGAGAAGCCGAATGCTGTCTTGGTCATATCACAGCCCTTGTGGCACGTGTTTCGGGAGCGAATCAAAATAACAATAAAAGAATAAAGAGAGCGTGATCCAGTTCATTAGAATGATAGTTTTTGAGTTCGTTCTGCACAGACTAACAGTCACTTTGATCGGCTCCATTCCTAAAAAGCGTCCACCAGGTACTACGCAGTGTAGCATGTTTTGCCGGCACCCGTGGTGTTTTGGTAACGCTCGCCGATGACGTCCCTTAGAAACGTAATTTCTACGTTGTGACTACGACGACACCTACTCCGTGGCTTAGCGAAGTGGGACCCGGCGGATCCGTTTTCGCTCCCCCCACCCTAATTTTTTCGGTTGGGGAAATACTTCGGAATCACACGCAGCTATACTTGCCGCTGGATTGAGGGAGTGCCGTGCCCGAAATATTGTTCTGTCTATGCCACTGCACAGGCCTATGGGCAACAGGTTGCATGCAAGGGAGCAAAACAAATCACCTTTTGGTAAAGCAGACCTCAATGCAACCTGTGAACTTGAACAGCATTTCGAATGGAATGTTGTACACTTGCAAGCGAAATGTTGCTAAGGAATACAAGTTGAGTCACTACTAATTTGACCAGGAAATTAAAAGAAACAAAATTATTTTTTCAGCGCAACTCATCGAACATCATACACCAGTTGCCACAATTTTATATTTCCATGATTATCTGTCATATAGCTGTATAGCTATAAAGAATAAAGCTACGTCGCGTGTACATAAAGCGGGTGATTTGGAGCTCCATATAAGCGCTGTATATGATTGTCAGATGATGTTTTTCCAGTGTATGCAGAAGCCTAGTATATAAACGTTTGCGGATTGAAACGGCGCGTGAAAGTAGGGATGAATATGGTCGTATTTTTTCCTGACTCGGTTATGTTTTACTGGCCGTAAAATCACTTTTCAAGTATAGAGGTATTTTTGAGTGGGGTGTGCTGTGAGCGATTCTGTGCAGGATTGACGGTATACACGCTGACAGTTCCTTATAGTGATATTATTCATGCTTGACTTTTCTGTCGTGCATATAATTGATAAATCCACAATAAACGCATAGTGCTGTTCAATATTCAAGCACTCACGCTAGAAAATACCATAAACCGCTAATTTGGATAGGTTCAACATGTGTGTATTTAGGCTGATCCCTAAATATAAGAGTGAGGATTGTACCAAATACTCAGTTGATAGCACAATCCAACATTTCCTTAGTAACGTGCATTAAATTTTAATTAACTAGTTACCGAACTAGGTGAAGGAGAGGAAGGGTGCCCTCAGTCTATCTACAAGCCCTTAATAAAGATTTCTTGCAGTTTACGTCCTTGCATATCACTGTTTGATATGTAACTGATTACATATGTCATTTATTAAAGTTTTACTCTCGTTTTTTCAAAAATTCAGCTTAGGCAGTAAAGTCAAGAGAACGGCTTTTTCTGGTACTCACCTTCGCTTGCTCCGCATAATAGTTGCACCGCTGAAATTGTAAAAGCATATGTTTAAATATATATTTCACCAAATGCGTCCTGATTCATTAAATATGCACGAAGTGCAAGTATTCGCTGAGTAAGAACACAAAAATTTATCACTTCCCAGAGGTTTTATCCTTTCTTAAGAAGTCGTAACGCCCGTATTACCGTGAAAGTCCAAGCAAGATTATTTCCCATAAGTTCTAAGGCATGCCCACATGCGCGTTGTTCAACAGGCTGGCAATATGCATGTGGCAATGCGACTTTGAGATGAGTGAGTTTATTTAACGATTAAGACAAGTGCACGAAAAACACATTGTATACGTGGTTTGATGCGAAGGGAAAAAAGCTACGAGCAGCATCTCTTGACGAGCATCATCACTTGTCCCTTTGTTTATTGTTAACAAAAATGCTTGCAGTGTGCAATGCGAATAATTAAGCCATCTTTTCGCAATTGGTGCTTCACAGGGCCATTTTCTAAGTTAACAATGTGCTGCTTAGCAAAGTACGCTATTGCGTGTTCTACTCTTCTGCACCTTCTCTACGTCGCAAAAGGCGCCCATGCATTTCACCGTGGTTGGCCAGAACCACAAGCCCTTCTCTGTTTCGAGCTCTGAATCATAGCGTCAACGCCACTCAGCCTTTGAGTTGACAGCTCATCTAGTAAAAGGGATAAATAAAGTAGTTTTACCAGTTATGCTGCTAGTTTTGCAGAAATATCTACACTATAAACGCAAACTAGCCCAATTGGGCGTTTTAGGGGCTACCATTATTACATTTACTATACTCCCTATAGGGTGTAACAAAATTGGTATGATAACGTTCTGCGCCCACTATTTCACTTCTTCAATAAATTATATGGATATATGGAGGAATACCGGAGGTTAATTTCCAACCTCACAGCATTTGTCAAGGCAAGTTCAAGAACAGAAAACACCCATTTTACTTTCTTTTTTATGTTTTTGTTTACTTTAGGCAGAGCTTTACGTGGTGCCTTCTGTACAGGCGGGTATCTATGCAACTGCGTGGGCAAAAGAAGCGTTTTTCAAAGTTCATCACTTCCGTTTCGCAAAGTGCTTCATAAATTTATAAACGTGTTATTCAATTACTTTTTCGTTTCGTCGACTGATATACATTGTCATACAAAATGCTGCAGAGGACACTCTTAGGACACTTGGGCTTGTATTCACGCAGCCCATCGACCGCAGGATCACTCCATTGATGTTGTATTACCACAACATCAAAATAAACTTAAACACCAGCATTCCTTGCAAAATCTTCGAACATGTAATATTTACTAACCTCGTTTCATTTCTTAATTGCAACGCATTTTCACTTCATTTCAGCATGGGTTTTGCAAGAACTATTTCTGCGAAAGAAATGCGTATCGTTTATACATAACATTTCATCCTCCTTAGATAAAAGGCAGGTTATTGACTCTACTTTTTTAGATTTGCTAAGGCTTTAGATAATGTGTCTCACCGCTTACTACTTCTCTAACTCAGTACTCTAATTATTCACCCTAACGTTTGAAGCAGATAGAATGTTTTTTTAACTCACCGTACTCAATTTGTAACCGCTAATGATGCCGTATCGTCCCACTGTGACGTAAAGCTTGGCGTTCCTCAAGGCTCTGTTTTGGGTCCCTTGCTGTTTCTATTATTTAATAATGACACACCTACCGTTATTGATAGTTCCATCGAACTTTTCGCTGACGATTGTGTTGTATACCGTGAAATAACTGGTCTGCACGATAACCTCAATCGCCAGTCCAATCTATATAACATATCAAAGTGGTGCTGACGATGGCTAATGTTAATAAAGTCTACCAAATGCTGGATTCTGACTTTTTAACGTCGCTCTGGTGCATCCTTTCCTTTCATCTATGCTATCAATAACATCAACCTCGAATACGTTACTACGTATAAGTATCTCGAAATTCACATAACGAATAATATCTCTTGGCATACACACATACAATACATCACTAACAATTTCAATAAATCACTCGGTCGATTGATTTGTGGAGTTTAACGTCACAAAACCACCATATAATTATGAGAGACACCGTAGAGGAGGGCTCCAGAAGTTTTGACCACCTGGAGAATAAATCACTCGGGTACATACGCAGAAATTTTTCTAATGTCCTGTGCCATTTAAAATTGCTACTTTACAAAACACTCATTAGACCTAAACTTGAGTATGCATTTTCTGCTCAGGACTTCGGTTTAAAACGCATTTAAATACAGCTTCTTTCCGAGGGCAATTAAAGAATGGAATGAACTACCAAACAAAGTCGCGATGTCTTCCTCTATCACGGCGTTTTCTGCAGCTTTAGAATCGCTTATTTTCTCCGAAATAGATGCGTCATAGTTTTTTTTTTTTTTTTTTTTATTCCTATAATTCACGATGTCAATGTATATTGCCTCTCGCTTTGTTAATTGTTGTTTTCAATGCGCAGAATGCAAGTGCACATGCCTGTGTTTAATTTTGTCTTTTAGTGTAAATGCCTGTGTTCGCTGTATGTCTCTATTTTGTAACGTATTTCATGACCATTTCTTCTTTCTTTTTTTTTGCTCAAATTGCAGCATTTATGTGTATACTATTTCATTGTATGTGTTTCCACTCCTGTAAAAACCCCAGCTTGGGGTTGACAGTATTAATAAACAAACAAACAAAAAAAACATTGAAAGCCACTATTGAGTCCGCTCAAAATCGATGTCCGCGAAAATCGAAGTCCGCGAAAATCGAAAAACGGTGGTTTATTATGCGAGAACATTCCAGCACAGCTAGCGTTTCATCATTGCAATCAGATCTCGGACTACTTTATTTGCAGCTCAGAAGAAAAATTTTTTGTCTATGCTATTCCGAACAATTCTTCACCCGAACTATTCACTTAAACAGGAGCTCGTATTGCAATTGTCGTACATATCGCCACGTCTTGATCATGAGCATAAAGTTTTCACTCCTCTCTGTCGCACAAATCTTTTTCCGACTCATTTCTGCCAAAAATTATTGCCGAGTGAAACGGCTTTCCTTCCTTCATCTCCTTCATTGAAGACGCATAATCATTCATAGCTCCACTGACATCTTTTGTTATGTGTCTTACATAACTTTTTGTTGTAGAAACATGTATTTTCGGTGACTTGTATTTTCTAGTTCCACTTTTACTGCACTTTTCGTTGTATCACCCACCCCGTCTATAACGCCTTTATGCGCCCTGAGGGTAATCGATACAAATAAATAAATGAAATAAATGAAGGACTTGCAGTACTTTATATGGGTCATGGTCGTAAAGATTTATTTGAAAGAAGGGAGATATGCAAGAACAACCTCTTGAGAGCTCGAAACCGACAGCTAGTAGGTAGGGATGCCTAGTACGAGACCCTATTTTTCCTTGGCTGCTCGCTGGGCTCGTCAAAACAAGGCATTTGGGGCTTGAAGACTAGACCGCCAAGCAGGGTTGCCTCCAACTTCTCCCTAGCTGGGTTGTAGAATAGATGTATAGCAGGATTGCAGGGACAGGCCCCCTTCATGTGGTGGAGGTCTGAAGATTCTCCCCACAAAGAGAGCGACTGCCGGAGGCCGATCGGTACCGCAAGCACACTTATTTTATGTTTTCGGATAACTAATAGAACAGCCAGCATGTCTTAACACATAACATCCTGTGTTGAGAAAATCCGGGGGAAAAAGACATGTCAAACAACGCAACTCTCCTTGAGGGGTTGCTTTCAAAAAGACGAAGCTAGAAAAAATGTCCTTCGAACGACGGTGGCCCCATCCCCAGCAAGTGTGACGAAATCACACACGTCATTTGCCACACAAGTGAGAAGGAAGGAATCATCGCACGCATGTACGCAAGGGGCAAAATATCGCGGCACACATACCAACTGATTGTTGATGACTGGGCCAAGCTGTGGAGGATCATTCAGGTAATCGTGACTCCCCCTACATTGCCCACCAAATAGGCTAATGAGGAACAACTCTTTTGTTCAGTATATACAATGTTGTTTTATTGTCTAGTGTCATATTGAGGTGCGAAGAAGTATTATAAAGTTGATAGGCATGCTCTACCTCGAACGGTTTTTATATACAATGTTGTTTTATTGTCTAGTGTCGTATTGAGGTGCGAACATGTACTATAAGTTTGATAGTCATGCTCTACCTCGAACGGTTTCCGAAATTTACAAGGTGTTTAAGAAATGTGTCGAATAGTCTTAAAATATCACAAATGAAGGTATCTGCATGGTACGTGGGACGTTGCCTTTCCTGTGAAAGAAGGCATCGTTCCCGTATTTACTCGCGTAATGATAGCACTCGCGTAATGATCGCACCCTTAAATTTTGTCACCTAAATTTGATTTTTTTTTCGCGTAATGATCGCACTCCGAACTTGCCGCATCGATATGTCGTGTGCTAAGTGTAGGCGATGATCATCGTTTTTATTATTTGCCGAATGAAACTCACCAACTGCACGCACCAAACATAATCTTAATTTTTGCCCACGGTTGGCGGAAACATCCCATTTAGTATTGCAGTAAGGGCAAATGCCGCAGTTTTCACTGAATGCCCGCCAGGCGTTTTTTTGTCTGTGGCAGCTGAACGCGCCTAGCATTATTTCTGTGATCTGAAAGCTGGCATAACTATGCTAATGCCATAAATTTACTGATTTAAATGAAAGCATGTCTTATTTAGATAGAAGAAACTGTTTTGACGCGCGTGACGTACTCACAACCTCCATAACTGACGAAAAGAAGAAAAAAATGCAATCAGTTCACTAAGTCGGCCGCCATGTTTGTTTTGACATCCTGCACTGCTACAGCGGCGACCGCCTGTTGGTCTACCTGTGTTCATCCCGCAGCAATGTCTTTTTTTAAAGACGATAGTCTTTCTTGGGTACCTTCGACGGAGATATTTTGATCTGTCTATCTGTCTGTCTGTCTGTCTGTCTGTATGTCTGTCTGTCTGTCTGTCTGTCTGTACATTTGTATGTTTGTCCGCCCTAACGATACCTCAAACGGCACCAAACGGCCACCACCATTCGCAGCGCCCACCAATATTGCTCAAGGTTTAGCGTTCATAGTTGTGCGATTGTCAATTTAAAAAGCGCAGACGGCATGACGCCAATACCCATATAAAATTCAGACCAATGCGCAGGTTTGCGACAGCATAGTTTCTAACTCGGGACGTGACATCACCACGTTTCTCATAGATAAAATGGCCTGCATTTCATTGTATTTTGGTTGTAAAGGAACTATGGGAAGGCCCTCTCGACAGTGATGTCACAACAATGCGTGTACCATCGTCGGCCCACTATGACAAAGCGTCAATGTCACGCGATGACGTTATCGTATGAAGACGCCATGAAGAATACACTCTTCATCCATTTACGCAGAGCGGAATGGCTTTCGTTTTGAGAGCGGAGCTGCTTTCGCTGTTTGTTTTCCGTCCATAGAAAAGCGCGTTGCATGGCAACCACTTGGCACAGCTTTGCCTTGCTTCACACAGAAAGGGAAGCATATGATTGCATGTGAGAGAAGAAGAAAATCGAGAGAAAAGGACAAGGAAAAGAGGGACACACAGAGAATGAGGGACAACGAGCGAAAGATAAAAATTTGGCAGATCCCACGTACCTTGTAATCGGCGTTATCCTAATAACGCTAATATATGTACAAATGTTGCACGCACAGACATATGTCGAAGAGTTGCAAATGCTTATATAATCATTTGTTTACACTTGCGCAACGATGCCAACTAGATTATGAACATTAGCAACACTAGAAGCTGATATGAAGTGCTGATGCTCACGGCAATGCTGGCCCTGGAAATTGCTACATAAATCAAATTGAGCGCATGGCAACTAACCACAATTCACGTTAACCCGGCGTGACGGCTCTATTTTTTTAAAAGTGGTTAGGCAGCACTGCAACCACTATTGTTGTTTCACGAAGATTATCGACTACTTGAAATGAAGTACAGAGACATGGCTTAGCCCTGCCGTAAGATTCTTCATTGTCACGCAGAATGCCTTGGTTTGATTCCAGCTGGGACCCTGGCATTTATATTTTTTGCATTCGACGGGTCGACGCAACCGATGTCGGGTATCTCTTAACGCTCGCGCGTTGAAATTGCCCATGTGTGTTCTCGTCGTTCCTGGGTAGATACTAAGTTTCAATCACCTGTGGCACATACCCGCATAGCAGCGGCACGGCGAGAAGAGTTTGACGACGTACGCGACGGGATTGTGTCATTAATCATGTCTTGACTAGCATGTCATGTTTGTCAAACCATCTTTTTCTCCCACGCTAATTTTGGTTCACGCCAAGTTAAGTGGATGCCCACGAAAGCACCCAAGCGTAAGTGGTTGTATAGATAGATAGATAGATAGATAGATAGATAGATAGATAGATAGATAGATAGATAGATAGATAGATAGATAGATAGATAGATAGATAGATAGATAGATAGATAGATAGATAGATAGATAGATAGATAGATAGATAGATAGATAGATAGATAGATAGATAGATAGATGCGCTGAATGTCGCCGAAGTTTGCTAAGAAATGCTTCGCATTTGAAAAGCTAATAATGCGTATATCTCACGAGCCATAACAACACGTCTATGTTTCGTATGTCTGCCTTTATACTATAAGAGGCACACACAAGTAACTATAAGGACTGTAGCGTTTATCGCGCTGCGCTGACAGTGCAATGCGATGCTCAAGAAGGTGTTTCCAACGCTTTGCTACGACGAAACGGTGGTGGCACCTGCCCGTCACTTTGCATTCTACACTTTATCACCTGCGAGACAGGCGCGCATTTTTCTCCGCGGTCGCGCGCGCCTTCGTTTTCAAAGATAACTGCCAGATGGCGCTCGTGTCTAACGTGCCTAGATGTGCTTGTTCGCCTCCGCAACATGCTCGAGGCACTCTAACGCAGTGGCTTCAGAATACCATTCACCGATTTTCTTGCGCAGAACATCAAATAAGCATTTTTTTCACTCTCTCCAGACGCAATACTATCGTCTTTCGACGACATTTACAGTGTAACGTGGAGATTCGGGCCAATCTCTTTTTCCTTAGACCACTTTGTGTGTGTGTGTGTGTGTGTGTGTGTGTGTGTGTGTGTGTGTGTGTGTGTGTGTGTGTGTGTGTGTGTGTGTGTGTGTGTGTGTGTGCTTTTTGTCCGTACCGAGCTGAGGGAGCGGCGCAAGGAAATCGCAGTGGTCCCTGGTGGTCTCACTTTGCCGCTACGGCCTCTGGACGTGTCACTGAACGAATCGTTCAAGGAAAACGTCCAAAGGCTGTACGCAGAGTGGATGGCGGTGGGCAACCACGGTTGAACGCCAAGTGACCTAATCAAGAGAGCGTCCGTGGAATTCATCTGCTTATGGATTCTGTAAGTGTGGAGTACCATTTCGAACGATGTGGTGGTCAAGAGCTTAAAAAAGACTGGCATTTCCAACGCGCTCGACGGAACGGAAGTTGACCCTCTGTGGGACAGTGAAGACACTGCCGGTTTCGACAGCGAATCGTGCGGCAAAGACGCTGACGCCAGTGACGCTTCGGAGTCTGAATGAACGTTAGGGGGTCGCAGAGGTAAAAAATAAAAGGGTAGTATGCCATGCATGTAGCTCCTGCGTAATGCGTGCATTTTATTTCAAAGTAAGCCCTATTTATTTTATTTTACGTTATGTTCATGATAGCACTTGTGAGAATTCTGATTAGCGACTTTTTTTGCGTTTTTGGTGCTCGGAAAGTTTTTTCACGGAAAATTTACCCCGCGTAATATTCGTATCCCAAAGTTGGAGTTAATTAAAAAAAAGGTGCGATCATTATGCGAGTATATACGGTAGATGCGAACAAACATAGATACGAAATTATTTACAAAAATAAAACAATTAACTTTTTAAGCTGTGCTGATGGCCGGTCTAGTCAAATGGGCAAAATCAAGTCCTTCCTACAAATAGTTCATAGCCACTTTAGAATTTTTGAAAAGCGGCTACTCGTAATCACCACGCAGCGAATAAATGAGCCTAATTTAGCTGGAGAAACTGAAACCGACGCACCAAACAGCCCATCTAGCATTCACTTCGACAGCGCACTGTTTCTCTCGCCGTCATTAACCGTCGATTTAGACGTTACGCTACGAGGGCCCTTATCGACATTCGCCTATTCTTCTCTCCCGGCACGAGAGAAACACTTTCGTCATCAATGATGCTCTTGATGAGAACGGTATATGCGCTGTTTGGTGCATTGGTTTCGCCAGCTAAATTGGCAAGATTGCACCGCTCCACGGTGATTAACAGTGGCTGCTTTTGCAAATTTCAAAGTGGCAATGAACTATTCGTAGGAAGGGCTTGGATTCACCACAGGTAATAATATTGTATGTACCCATCTGAAGATGCCTTCTGCTACAGGAAGTCAACGCCGCAAATAGCACACAGATACCTCTTTCCTGCTATTTTTAAGGATACTTGACACATTTCTGGAAACACCCTGTATTCAGTGAACAAGTCAGGGATTTCCCAAATACACGCACTTACTCTTGAAAACAGCGTACAGGAAAATTAACGTTTAGTTATGTTATTGGATGATTTAGTTGGATTTAGGGTAGTACCTGAAGTTTTGTATTCGAATATGTAGCAGCACGAGTGCTTTAGGCAGTTATTAATAATTGCAGGTGTTTAGCGTCCGGAAACAACCATTTAATTAGAGGGGCTCTGGTGAAGAGATGCGGAAATTTAGACCAGCTGGTTATCCTAACAGTGTACGTGAACACGCTTGCCTAAGCACACAAGGTTAAAATTTTGCGGATCTTTCTGTTACATTGACGGCATGTACTACACACCGACCAATGAAAGTGCCGCAGTATTATTCGAAAAGCGCCATCATGTAGCAAAGGGAAGCGAGAATGACAGCGCAGCGAATTTGCTGCAGCCACATCGGTACGGCTGCTGGATACCTTTACGCAATCGATGTTTCATGCTATTTACTTGGGCTATTGTATTCATATTGGGCACCTACAAGATATCATGCTAATTGTGTAAGTAGATAGAAGGCACAGAAAGGAGGCGTAGAAAAAAGGCCCGTACTTCAAAGATCAGATGAGAAATAATCACTGTGTCAATAGTTCACACGACGGTCCCTGCATACCCACAGCTCTAATTTGTGTGGGCAAACGTTCGTTCGTGAAAGCAATGCTGTGCACGCGCATTCATAAAAGCCACGCACAAAGACCATTCTCAGCCAAAAACTGCTGTCATCTTTGCGTATCTGATGTACCTCGTGCACGGCTTTACAAATAGTATTAGTCACTTAAGCATGCGCTGTAAAACCTGAAAAGTACTAGCGCGTTCACGAAGCAAACAGGAGAACTCGCGTTGTCTCCCAATAAGATAACGATCGAAGAGCAATGCGCTTTAACCCTTTAACCCACAGATTAACAATATTGTACAGCCAAGAAAAACCACTCTTGTTCGAAATGCACGCATAATGTGAGCTTGCTTTGCTAAGTTCAGGGGCAAAAAGACAAGTGCTCTTCATTCTACTTTGTAAATTGGACAACAGAGAGCGCCAGTTGATGTTTTGTTGACAAGAAGGTAGCATGTGTGGTTCGCTGACGTTCTCCGCCGACGACTGATTTCGGCCTGACGTTTCAAGAGCTCCAACAAGTTAAACAAATCGAAAGTTTTCAAATACGTAAAAAGAGGTTGAGGAACCTGTGGTATGAATCTCATGGCGTAGATTAGTTGAGACAATGAGGAATCAACTCGTTAGCGTGGTCCACAATATTGTTGAGGTGCCAAGCAAGGGTTGCGGAACACCACGTGTGTTGTAGAATAGCGCAGCTTCTGCGCGCTTTGGGTCATTTAACGTTATAACTGTTCGATGCTGTAACATTTCAATTGGAAATAAAACCAGACAAGCTATTGCGTGTGAGTCGGAGCCACGAATACCGAGTAGTTTTTCTCCATGAAAATCTGTGCGAGGAATATGGTATGTTTCAAAGAGGAACGACGCGAGAACATTTTCGTAAAACTCACTCATTTTATTTTTTGCAGGAATGAATAAAGACATCTATGGAAAGTGGGCCACAGACAGTGTGCTAGAGTAAGTGAGTAATGGACGAATGGATGGACAAGTAGACAGACAGATGGACAGAGGGACACACAGACAGGCATACAGACAGGCATACACACAGACGGACGGACAGATGTTAGAAAGAACGAACTGCTGTACGGAAGCATGGACGGACAGATGGCCGGATGAATGGAAGCAAGAACGATTGGATGAACGGAAAAATGAAGGAAGAGAAGCATAGACGCACGGACAGACGGACAAACGGAAGCACGGAATGACGGAATCACGGAACCACGGACGCATGGAAAGACGGGCGCACGGACAGACAGAAGCACGTACTGAAGGATAAACGGACAGACGTTAGCATGGACAGGCGCAAGCACGGACGGACGCTTCGCCCCACTCATTCATCCACTCCGTGAGTTTGATGCGATTTTTTTTCAAACACTGTCGTATATATACCGTTAACTGGCAGATCAACAAATTCATGACCTCTAAATATTTTAGTTTTTCACGAAACATCATAAAACTTGTTTTGGTGGTTCTGTGGTGGTTCTAAAGAAGAAAAAAATTTGCGTAAAATTGTTTCCACTGTTTTTTTCTTATCTTGTCAGTTAAAGAGATATTGTTCACAGTATGCTAAAGAGGGACACTGAATTGAACAGACGCAAACTAAACTGCTGCAGGTGTTGCTTCAGTGATGCGCGTGTAAAAATTATTTTGCATGCTTGCATGCCGAAGTGCCAAATCCAGCACCTAGGACCGAAATGAAGCCGTACAGAGCCAAGGTGCACACTGCCATGTGACACTCCTTTTTCTGCACTTGAGGGTCAATATAATAAGGGAACGTAAACTTTTCGTGGTGTGTATAAGAGTTTGTTATTCATAGTCTGTTAGTGCTGTGTTTGTATGTAGTTACACCTGGGTCACTTTACTTGTCGTTTAAACCATGTGCTTCCATACCGACCATACATAGCAGTGAGAGCCTGTGTCAAGCTGCATGACCTACAGCTATTGCTTCTTTTTCTGTACTCCCGAGACAGAAAAGAATTCAACGTGTTTCATTGATATGATATATAAGGAAACAATAGTGCGCAATTATGGCGCCGGCTACTTTTTAGCCCTTGAGTGAATCTTCAACACGCGCCCCTCCGCGGTAGTCTAGTGGCTAAGGTACTCGGCTGCTGAGCCGCAGGTCGCGGGTTCAAATCCTGGCTGCGGCGACTGCATTTCCGGTGGAAGCGGAAATGTTGTAGGCCCGTGTGCTCAGATTTGGGTGCACGTTAAAGAACCCCAGGTGGTCGAAATTTCCAGGGCCTTCCACTACGGCGTATCTCATATTCATATAGTGGTTTTGGGACGTTAAATCCCCTATATCAATCAAATCATCATTCTTCAACACGTATCTTAAAGTATACCATACAAAGCAGTGCACTGAAAATAGAACACTCCGGCACAGATAAGCAAAGATACACTAAAGCGCACATATCAAAACAAAATGATAAGAAAACGTTTGAAAGTCAACGAATGAATAATGCCGCTCGTTAATATTCAGTCCAACCAGTACAAAACAGCAGAGCACACGTCTGGTCCTTATGAAGATGTATTCGGTCGTGTGTACATAATAGTCTACACGTCAATCGCTTCAGTACACACACATGATGGGTGTCACATGAGACTGCGCATATTAGGCACATGTGTTATACAGATGGAAGTTCGTTTTTATAGTACTTGTCAGCAATTCCTCTGTCTTGCAAGAATGCGTGCCACGGGCCCAGAACTTTGTTCATGCTAAATGCTCTGTGGTCTAATGCCAACAGTTCTGATTTAAGACGGCGTCTCCGCGTGCCGTGATGTGGACAGTCTATCAGAAGGTGACATACTTCATCTATAAACCCACATTCACATTTGGGAGTTTCAGCGCTGCCGATTCTGTGCAAAAATATTTTGTGTATGCGGTGCTTAGGCTCAATTGAAGAATTAGAGTTTCCATACTTCAATTAATTGCCAGCGTAACTTTTAATTCAATAAATGGATCGATGTGATATAAATCACAGCTTTTTGGCACTTTGGTCAAACCAAGCAGTTTTGCTCATTCTGAAAGTTGCAGTCTTTATAATACAACGCAATTCATTTTTCGAAATTGCTAAAAACAGTAACGTCTTTACGATGTGCTTGTCGTGCTGCTTCATCGGCAGCTGTGTTTCCTGGAATGTTGCATAGAGGGAATTACTAACTCATCAGAAGTTCGCGTCAGTTTTAGACACAGAGCTTCACCTTGAAACAAACACGCTCGTTACCTAATGCAATTGGTGATTTAAGCCACTTGGACTGTATAAGTGTACTTATTTGCAGCTTGATTTATTAACCAAAATTTTAGAAATTATCAGTGCTAATTTACCACCGTGTTTAGTGAATGTCAGCTTTCAATTACATCTTTTAGCACTTCTGGCGGAAACTTGGCGTAGTTGTGTTCTGAGTAATTCTAATCTAGGGTAAAAAATATTTTTGTGAGCTTATGCAAAAATGATGAAACCTTCTATAGGATTTGCGACAACACTAAAGGTTGCGATAGTTTTGCAAAGCGCCTTATTGGAAATATTCGAAACATTATGCCCGGAACAAGAAACCGTTAAGTTCCAATGTACCAATGAGCATGTACGACCAAGGTAAGAAGTGATTGCACCCCAGTTTTAGGGGCACAGCTGCTTAAGGCGTGTGCCGTGTGTCTCCTCTGTGTAGTAGCCACTTCTCGTTTTAGTCCTTGGAATCTTCGCTTGGTGGCGGTACGCCGGTACTTGTATATGATGAATATATGATGAAACGATGCGAGATGGCGGCACTTGGAGTGTTCACCAGATAGACGGAAACACATATAGACTGTCAGATGGACAGACTGAAAGATGGACGGGCGGATAAACAGGTGGACGAATGGAAGGACAGACGTACAAACGAATGAACGGACAAACGGATGGACAGATAAACATACGTACAGACAGACAGACATACATACATACATACAGACAGACAGACAGACAGACAGATGTAGAATAGACGGATGGACAGACGGACGGATGAATGGACACACAAGCATCCAGACAGACAGACAGACAGACAGACAGACAGACAGACAGACAGACAGATGTAGAATAGACAGATGGACAGACGGACGGATTAATGGACACAAGCATCTAGACAGACAGACAGACAGACAGACACACAGACAGACAGACAGACAGACAGACAGGCAGACAGACAGACAGACAGACAGACAGACAGACAGACAGACAGACAGACAGACAGACAGACGGTTGCATGGACGGAGAGACAGACGTACAGGCAGATGGACGGACGCGGCCAGCGGATGATTTATGGTTTGCCGATAAAAACCTTTGAAGTTCGCTGCACTCATCATATTTCACTCCGTTGATATGCTTTTATTTTTTAGTTTACTTTTATTTACTTTAGGCGGTAAGCTTTGGTAAACATGCCAGCCGTTGCGCTTAACTCACTTCTGCATATAGCATTGTTTGACGGCGCTCAGTCGAAGCATAAGATTGAATCAGCCCTGACAGAACACACACGGTCATGTGCCCGCCGGGTGCCCCGCGAAATGCTGCGGTGCCTGAGATTACCGAGCGCATCTAGTACGTATTAACCCAGGGCAAAGAAACCAATTCCCACGCGGGTGACAAAGAGGTAGGGATGAAAACGTCATTGTCAAGAACCCCGTATCGCCTTACCGCACATTCGGCCTGCGCATTGTTGGGCCTCTTCCTGGACCCCTCACATCAGTTTGGTTCACCGACCAACCCATTGCTGTGCGCGCGCCAAAATACGCGAAGTTAAGACGACGAGCGTTGTGAAACTGTTGGGTCACCTTCGACCTTTCTTCACTGTCCGGCTTGCTTTTGGTAGCTCTCCGAAGCGGGCGGGCTTGCGATACGCGAAAGCGTGGCCTATACGTCGCGGTAAACGAATGCCCGGTCAGAACTTTCAATCAAAGCTGTCGCACTAGCATGCCTTCGGCTGTTTTCCACGCTAAACCTTTCAAACAAGCAAGTAGGTAGAACCGCGTGCGCAGAGCGAGTGTTTCCGATTAAAGCTTGCTGGGGACAGGTGGATTGTGTCCCATTGGCAAGAAGTTGACATGTTACCTGGAATGCCTTTCTTGAAGACCCAAATCTCAGAACGCGTACCTTTAGGTTTATATGGCTGTGCGCCCGTTCAGCTTACCCTTACCTCTGTGAGCTTGATTTAGTTTTGTTTTATTTTTACTTTGTCGCTGTGTTGTTTGGGGCTTAAGGCATGATGACAAGTGCAAAAAAGTAGAATCCTCCAGGCAGGTCCTTCATTTGAGAAGTGCACTGTCCTCACAAGACAAACAGGCAATGATTAACCTACAGCCGTTTAAAGGCGAAGCCTCGAGAGAATAACAAGTGGCCCCGAGTGTTCCGGCAAGCGTTCTGAATCGGGATCAAGGCGTAAGGCACCGTCGGCTCTGTCAAATCTCGAAGCGGCTCCCTAGTGACGGTTCCAAAGTGTTTTTGTGTTACTTGTATGTTTGTAACTAAACATTATTTTCTGTGCAGTCTGTAAATTTATGTTATTGCTCAACTTTACTAAACCTTCTACAGTTTTTAGTTCCTCTCCGAGTCACCATTGATTGATATGTGGGGTTTAACGTCCCAAAACCACCATATGATTATGAGAGACGCCGTAGTGGAGGGCTCCGTAAATTTCGACCATCTGGGGTTCTTTAACGTCCGCCCAAATCTGAGCACACAGACCTACATTTCTGCCTCCATCGGTATGATGCCGCCGCAGCCGCGAATCGAACCCGCGACTTGCGGGGCGCTCTCAAAGTCACCAGTGAGTTAATTGCCGAAATTTGCATAATCGGTAGTACGTTACTTCCTCACACTTTGCTCTCAGGTGGTGTGTCTCGGGCGCCGAGTGGGAAGAGTTCGTTTCGCAACATCAAAACAACCTGAATTTTACTGAGCACTTGTGCAGTGTGACGGGAAGCACATAAATTTTTCATTGTTTGCAAAGATCATAAAAAGCATTATTTCTTTTTGTAGACGCGTGGCTAGAAAAAATACATTTACGCGAAAAGACAGTAATCTAACCCTCAGTTCATTCGCAATATCATACACGTTATTTGAAGCTGGCTCTTCGCTTAAAGCACCCTACCTCACAATTTATAATACTTCAATGAGCCTTAGTACAGCGAGTACTAATGCAAACAATACTGAATATTTTGATCGATTAAAGTTGAGAATTATCAATTACATCATATCTGGTTTTTGAAGACGGCTGTAACATTGATTGATTTGTGGAGTTTAACGTCTCAAAACCACCATTTGATTCTGAGAGACGCCGTAGTGAAGGGCTCGGGAAATTTTGACCACCTGGGGTTCTTTAACGTGCCCTCAAATCTTAGTACACGGGCCTACAACATTTCCGCCTCCATCGGAAAGGCAGCCGCCGCAGTCGGAAATCGAACCCGCGACCTGCGGGTCAGCAGCCGAGTCTGTTAGCCACTAGACCACCGCGGCGGGGCACGGCTGTAACATTGAAGTTTCGTCATGCTGTTTGAATATTTAGTTTTGCAATGGTAGTAAAAACAACTCACCATAGACTACAGCTATGGCGGTGATACAAGCCTTGAATTCCATAGAACTGAATGAGGGAAGTTTCACCTGACGACGAGAATCAGTAGAGATTGAGTCAAGCGAGCTGTATTTATATTGTACCGACTACTACTCTAATAACAATAAAATTACTAACACAAAGTGGCCCAGCAAAAAAAACAGTATCACAAAGGTGCCGCTTTCCCCTACGGCAGCTGCACCTACTGTCTACTTTCTTTGCATTACTTTGAAGTATTTATATATTATAAATAGCGTGTTATTCTGATAAATCGCCAACTTCAATGATTATAATCTTTTTGCTATATGTCGTAGATCTTAAGGGCTGGTAGTTATGAAGAAAAGTATCGAGCAATGATTGATGGGCGCTCTCAAATGCGAAAAATACTTACTGACATTCAGAAGAAAAAGGTGTTTGCTTCGGTACCTTTTCAAAGCAATTGCTAACTTTCGACTTCTACGAGGGCAATGCCTAATGTAGCCATAAGTCCGTAAGCCACGAACTGAAAAAGACCATACACATGAAAGAGCACGTGCTGTCTTCCCCATCATCCATGCTTTTTTTTCCTTTTCTTGGTTCTCCGTACACATTCGTGAATTCCTCGTGAACTGAAAGTAATAACCCTTATGAGTGCAACAAATTTAGTGAGAGACAGAGAAACAAAGAGTAAAGTAATTAAAAAAGTAAATCCTTGAGCTTTTTCTTAACGCAAGGCGAAATTTAAACCCGTCTATCCACGACATTAACGCGAGCTTCTTGACTATTTCGCTCTTCAGCCATGCTATCAAAGCAAAGTCCTGTGTAGTAAAACAGTATACTATTGCAAATTTTTGCCAAACATAAGAAAGATGAAGAGGCCAAATGTCAGGTTGAGAAGGAGGTGAAGGAAGAGAGTAGCGAGTCAAGTATAGAGGAGGAAGAAAGAGCAAACCAGTATCTGAACTTTAGCCCGACGACTCATCAACTCAGCTGTACCCGTACGGTGAACCTTTGTTCAACTGCTCGCCATAAGATTCAAGCGGCACTGACCACAGTTACGGAAAACAACGAGTGTGCCTCGCAGCTGAAATTGACCGCTGTTTGTGGCCGGTCAATCAACCGTGGACTGATCGCTCAGAGGATTACAGCCTACTAATAGCACAGAACTTCACTCTGCGCTTGGGGCGTGGAACCGGTGTGGATTTGGCTGCACCATTCACGCTTTCGATGTTCTTTCTGCAGGATAGTAAGCACCATGTGTATCGCGGCTACGTAGTATAGTCCCTACCGGTTCCATCCCCAGTGGCGTTTTCAAGTGTCGCTGTTCATACGCTGCGCAATGTCCATGTGTACCGAAAGCGACGAAATTTTGTGCTGATTAGCCACATTGCATTCTACTTGCAAGCTCGTGTTGTTTTTGTGTGGGGACATCGAATTCAACCCGGGTCCATTAAACGCAATTCTGCGTAAAGTTTTAAGTGGGCAGCAGGAGATAAAAGAAAAACTAACAGCCATTGAGCAGCCACAAGCTGAAACTAAATCATAAATGGTTAGCCTTACTGCACGCATATCGAACATTGGATCAGCTCTTGATAAGATGGACAAAGTAAAAGGTGCAGTTTTACCATGTAAAAAGACATGTCAAATTCAAAATATGAGAATACGCTCTTTTGAACAAAAAGTGGGTGAACTTGAAAACCGTAGTAGGCGATGTAATTGAATTTTTCTTTTGGTATTTAGGATGCACACAAAGTGAATCATATGACGCAATAGAAAATAAATTGTTAAACATATGTTCTTTCAGTCTGAGATGGGAAAATCTTGCAATCGAAAGACCACACCACCTGGGCTATTTCACTGAGAACTGACCTGGGCCACTTGTCACTAGGTTTGCTTCATTTAAATATAGGCAGGCTGTTCTTTCAAATGCGAATAAACGAAAGGGCTCCAAGATAAGCATTACGAATTGATTGATTGATTGGTTGATTTGTGAGGTTTAACGTCCCAAAACCACCATTTGATTATGAGAGACGCCGTGGTGGAGGACTCCGGAAATTTTGACCACCTGGGGTTCTTTGACGTGCACCCAAATCTGAGTACACGGGCCTACAACATTTCCGCCTCCATCGGAAATGCAGCCGCCGCAGCCGGGAATAAGCATTACGGAAAATATATGTGCTGCTGCTAGACAAAAAGAAAGCGATTGCAGGAATACAGTAAGGCAAGTTAAAAGCAAACAATAAAGCACGCCTTAAATTCAATTACCTGTACTTAAATGGCATCCAGTATATATTTGATGGATCGCTAGGCCAAGTAAGGCGTGCTGACTGGCTATGGTTGACAAATTGGTATCTGCTTTCAGTGTTGATTGTGAACTGCCGGAGCATTAGGAGTAAAATAGACGAGTTTGTTTCTCTTCTAGACATGAGGCAGCTGTCTGTGGTGCTCAGAACGGAATCCTGGCTGAATAAAACCATTGAAAATACAGAAATCTTTCCTGGAAAATATATTTCTTATCGGAAAAATCGTAAATGTCGTGGAGGTTGATTCTTTATACTAATCGATAAAGCAATTACCTTTAGGGTACTGCAAATGAAAGTTAGTCACAGTGAGGCTGTCTGGGCTTTGATTAGACTTTCAAACGATAAAACTGTTTCTCTTTGTTCGTTTTATCATCCACCAAGCAGTACAGGTAATGTTTTGCGTAAACTAATTGATGCGGTTGAAACAGTCAAAACGGAATACCAAATAAAAGATGGTGACTTTACTCTTCCTGAAGTCAAATGGGCTCAGCAGGGGCCCACATCGAGCGGGCGAAATAAGTTATTCAGAGCTATTACTGAAATACGCGGAACTTAAGATTTAACACAGATAGTCTTGCAGTCAACACGGAAAACAATATATTAGGTCTAATGCTTACGTACGCTTCCTTGGCTGTAAAGTCTACTTTTGTGTTTCCCGGCATTAGCGATCACGCTGTTGCTCACTGCGAGTTTCATTTACAGTATGCAAAGGTTGCAAGTTGCGCTAGATGACGAATCTATAGCTTTAAAAAGCCCATTGAAGTCATATTCGAAGTTCTTTAGATGCTTATTAAGAAGTTTCTGAAACTTTAGAGAGAACTAAAAGTGTGCATGAGTTATGAAACATTTTTAAACAAAAACTTCTCAATTTACGAGATTGCTATGGTCCGTCATGGCTAATGACACCATGAGGCAGCAGATCTAAACCAGGGTGCACAAGGGAAGTGCGGAGCCTAGCCAGAAAACGAGCAACCGCTTACTCTGCTTACAGAAAAACACTATCATCGCACTTGAGCAAAAGACTTGAGATAATAACCAAGCAGATGACAAGTGTGGTAAACGTAGAGAAAAACAAGTTCTTCGGTTTTTTTTAGATAAGGATTCAAAGAAGTCCTAAAAACCTATGGCAGCTAGTAAAATTTAACGGCAACGATGCAGTGTTCCTTCTTACACTAGAACTTGACGGAAAATTACTTCTAGTGACATTAAAAAGGCTACACATCTTGTACAATACTTTAGCTCTGTGTTCGCTGGCCACTCTAACGCTAGTGCCATTTTAGCAGAATCCTGTAGGTCCATGGGACGGCTAATGCTCTCCCATAGTAGAGTACCTCGTACTCTAAATTGTTAACAACCTTTTCTAGACACATATACGTTTTGGACTTTAGACGGTAGCTTTTAGCGGGACGGCTCAGTGCTCTCCCATAGTTGAGTACGAATTAGTCTAAATCATGAAACATTCTTTCTTAACAAACGGATGATATTGTTTTTGATGATGCGGGGATCCAGAAATTCTTAGATAAATTATGTGTCTCAAAGGCCACTGGGCCGCACGGCCTACAATCTGCTTTACTTTCCATGTGTGCGCATTCCACATCAAAATGTTTGTTATCTTTTCAAAGTCACTGAGCGAAAGTGTCTTTCCGGATGATTCAAAAAGTGCTAACGTTGTGCCAGCGAACAAGTCTGGCACGCGCAACATCGTGTCACAATACCGGCTAATCTCACTTACTTGCATCAGCTGTAAAATTATGGAACATATACTTTGCAAACATTGTGAAGCAGTGGAAACCTTATTCCTTATTGTCGCCTCAGCAACATAGTTTTCGACCTGAGTTTTCTTGTGTTACGCAGTTTACTGAATTCACACTTGATTTGGCTACTGCATTACACAACGGGTATGAAGTTGACTGTTTGTCCTTGGATTCCCGTAAAGTGTTTGATTTAGTTTCTGATTCATCACTTATTCAGAAGCTGTTCTGGTACAACATAAACTAATATGTTATCGATTAGATCAAAGCATACCTGAGCTTTCGACGTCAGATGTTAGTTTTAAATGGAATGCAGTTTGATAAAGCAGATGTTACTTCAGACGTACCGCAGGGCTCAGTGCTGGGGCCGCTTTTTTTTTCTAATCTACATGAATGATATCTGCTGTAGTATTTCCTCCATCCTTCGTATGTTTGCAGATGACTACGTATTATACAGAGTCATTCCCACCGAAGACAATTGCACTGTGCTGCAAAAATATTTGGATTTGATTAGCACCTGGTGTATAACCTGGCGCGTTTACATAAATGTGACAAAATTTGTGTATATGTGCTTTTCTAGAAAAAAATACTGTAATGTTTTTAGTTACACTAATAATGCAGAACAACAGGCACAAGTGTTCGAGCACAAATATCTCGGTGCATACTACACGGCAGAATTCTCCTGGCGTCGTCATATAGAGCATGCTACACGCAAGGCTCCAAGTGTTCTAGGCTTTCTTAAAATAAATGCAAAAATTTGCCACTTGCCGCAAGGGTTCTTGAATAAAACCATTGCTAGACCAATACTTGAATACGCTTGTTGCGTATGGATCCTAGGCAGCAGGAGGACATTGAAAAGATTGAAAAACAACAAAATATAGCTCTGATAGTTGTTCATGCCAATTATTTCCACCTCTTTAGCGTATGAAGCGCAAAGCAAAGCCTTGGATGGAAATCACTGCAGCAACACAGGCAATAAGTAGGTTAAAATTATTTCATAGTATATTTCATTGTAACACTGACATTATTCGGGATCATTATTAGCATATTGCTAATTACGTATCACCCCGCCTTGATCATGCCTGCAAAATCAAGGACATCAGATGCAGGATGAACTACTTTAGGATGGCCCCCAAACAATTCGTGAGTGAAATAAGCTGCCTCAAGCCATAGCTACCATTATATCTCCTGATATAATTGCTTCCTCTCTGCGGGATACGTATCGTCAATTGTCCTAGTTATCCCCAGGGGTGCATTTGCTTTTGTGTTTTGTACTAAATGTTTTTGCTGTCATTGCTTTTTTTGCGTAAATGGCTACTTAGCGCTCTATCTGTACGAAGTACCTGATTTTGTTATGCCTATGTTAGTATTTACGCACCCCCACTCTAAAGCCGAAAGGCGCTGTGGGTATTGTAATAAATGAATAATAAATAATGAAAGACAACAAGAGTATGAATTAGAGAGTGAGCAAAACACTGAGAATAGATAGATAGATAGATAGATAGATAGATAGATAGATAGATAGATAGATAGATAGATAGATAGATAGATAGATAGATAGATAGATAGATAGATAGATAGATAGATAGATAGATAGATAGATAAACGGACGAATGAATGGATGAATATATGGATGTATGGATGAATGAATGGATAGAGTGTAAAAGGAAGATACCACAACGTTTTACCCATTTTTTTACACGCGCCCGAACGCCGAATAGATAGATAGATAGATAGATAGATAGATAGATAGATAGATAGATAGATAGATAGATAGATAGATAGATAGATAGATAGATAGATAGATAGATGATAGATAGATAGATAGATAGATAGATAAGATAGATAGATAGATAGATAGATAATAGATAAGATAGATAGATAGATAGATAGATAGATAGACTAGATAGATAGATAGATAGATAGATAGATAGATAGATAGATAGATAGATAGATAGATAGATAGATAGATAGATAGATAGATAGATAGATAGATAGATAGATAGATAGATAGATAGATAGATAGATAGACAGACAGACAGACAGACAGACAGACAGACAGACAGACAGACAGACAGATAGATAGATAGATAGATAGATAGATAGATAGATAGATAGATAGATAGATAGATAGATAGATAGATAGATAGATAGATAGATAGATAGATAGATAGATAGATGGATAGATAGATAGATAGATAGATAGATAGATAGATAGATAGATAGATAGATAGACGAAGGAACGGACAAATAAATAGATGAATGGATGGATGTATGGATGAATGAATAGATAGATAGATGGATGGTTGGAGGGACGGATAGAGAATGAATAATTGAAAGTTTGAATTTAGCCAAAAAGTGCTACAGAGAAAAGACGGAGAAAAGAGAAAAGGGACGAAATTGAAGATGCAAAAAAAATTGCAGCATACTCAAGGAGTGAATGATGATGAGTAGGGCGAAGCGTCTGTCCGTCCATTCCTTCTTGCTTCCGTCCGTCTATGCATCTGTCTATGCGTCCGGCTGTGCGTCCGGCTGTGCGTCCATCCATCCGTCCGTCTGCTTGTCTGTCTGTCAATTTATGCGTCCATCCGTCCGTTCATCTAGTGAACACTCTAAGTACCACCATCTCGCATGTTTTCATCGCGATCGTAGTCGCGTGATCGTCTCTCTCCATCCCTTGTGGCACATACCCGCTCTCTCGTGTATGTGCCACCGGCGGTTACGCACAACAACGGCAGACGCACAAGCCCTGCCATAAATGGCTTCGCCCCAAAAAAAGGCAAGACTTCGCAAAACAGCATGGACCAGGATTACCAGGATTCCCAGTAGATTCACTCCCAGTTTAGCATAGCGCCTTATATGCAAGCTCTGCCATTTTTTTTCAGTTTGAACTCTTCATAAATAATATATGCCAGTACGTCACCTAATACACGCCATTTTTGAAGAAATAGGAAGCGAATATATGAAACTAGGTCTCCCAACTTTCGCAAATGGTACAATTATTGCTCTGTAGTATTGACCACCGCCAAGCTTATGAAGTTTTTACCCATTAATTGTGTATTTCTTTACAAATAAAGATCAATATTAAAGGAAGTCATCAGGAACTTCTTTTTTTTCATTTTATTACCGTGACAAAAACCCTTCTTTTATGACATTGGCGTTGCTTTTGGCTGATTCTTCACACGGATATCTTTACAGCCACTGAAACTTGTTACTCGGATACAGAAATCATCAACGTTATGAGCCAACACACGCTCTCTTCATCCATTCTTTCAACGCTCTCGTCTTTTTTGTCTTTTGCTTCAATCCCAGAATATAGGTTGTGTTTGCTCCGACAGTAGATGCAATAAATTCGGTATGAGAGACCGAGTGCACAGACCTAAATAAAAAAAATATTGAGAGAAAGAAAGAAATACACGTAAAAAAACTTATTCCAGCTCCGCATGATCTGCGCCAAGCTTCTAGAAGGAAAGCAGCCACATTGCGTTTTTTGTTTCTCCTATTTCTATCTTATTTGCCAGTATCGGCGGTCTTGAACTGGATCAGGTAAGAATCCAATTCCAGTAGCACGTACGCTGATGGTTTTAGTGCAGTCTAACTAAATCAGCATGTCCAAAATGAAGAAGCATTTTGTGAACACAGTTGGGTGAAACTCTGACCAATTCCTCAGGTGAATCAAGTATGGTTGGTTGAACCACTTCTCTAAGACTGGAAAAAAAACATTTATCAATAGTGGGAGAGAAAGCAATTCTAACAAAAAAATTACCTCGTTTCCCAACTAAAGAAAACCATGCGTAGCATGTGTAGCAACGCAGGTCTAGATAAAGTTTTTTTCATTACCGGCCCCTTGCACGAAAGAAATGCGTCCTTGCAAGTACAGCACACCATTATTTCACTGTAGTGTCTGTTGCTATTGCTCGTTCCGTCCTCCTAATTGAGCACGCCACGTATTCTCATCGCAACGCCACACGGGAGAACGTTGGGTCATCACGAACCTGCAGAATCTCACTCCTTGACGCCGTCACACATTTTATTTCAGAGTGTAAAAGGGAGAGTCCACATCGTCTTACCCATTCTTTTACACGGGCCCGAACGCTGAAGAGTGTGAGTGCGTTCTAGCAGTTCTTTGATCAGCTCTTGCGCATTCACTGTAACAGTCACAAACACTGGTTTGAGCGCGGCCAGACGCTGCTCCACATGTGAAATAGGAAATTTTGGGTTTTAGATGTGGAGCATCTAATACTCGAGGCTTGTAGTGCGGCGCCGTCCGCAAGCTTCCTCCTCCTTCTTCCACCATCTTTGCATCCCTTCCTCCTCTACACACCGCGCGCGCTTCACTCCTCCACCATCTGTGCACCCTTCCTCCTCTACACACCGCGTGCGCTTCTCCTCTTCACGAACATTCTACAATTCTCCTGATTCTCCAATGGACGCGCATGCACCGTCGCGCTTCGAGAACATTCAACCGCTGACAGTGCATGCGCCGTCGCGCTGTATATATACTCAAGGTCGGCGCTCGCTCCCTCAGTTGCCGCTCGTCGGTTGGTTTGTACGGCGCGTCGACGTCCAAGGTTGCGGTGAAATGAATTCCAACAAATCCACAAACACAACGATCGACGTCCCTTCGACCAGCGCCGCCCTTTCGCATACGTGTGTACGTGTTCACTCATTTAACACCCCCTCCTACAACCACGTTAACCAATTTAGCCATCGACCCAAGTAAGTCGCAATTTAACACCCCATTTCACAACCACGTTAACCAATTTAGCCATCGACCCAAGTAAGTCGCACTTTAACACCCCGTTAACCAATTATACGCTCCGCATCCTCCTCAGTGTTCCGCCGAGGGAAGCTGCGGGCAATCTTTTTAGCATGAACCCGTTACATAGTTGGCATCCTCCGTCCAGGACACCCCATCACGAGGCCCCGACCTACGCCCGTTTCACCAGAGCCAGTTGAAACTACAGGGAGGAGCTGTTGAGGAGGACAGTCTTCCGTGCCTCTCGAAAAAGGGAGAAAGAAGGGTGCAGTTGGGGATTCTTTGCACATGCCCACACCGTGTGGAAAATGTAACATCTCGCTACAGTGTGGGCACCACCAAGTCGTGTTTGGATCGAAGTGTTTGATAATTGCAAGAGAGAGTGCAGTATCTGTCTGCAGGCGCTTAAAATTCACTCATCTGCACTGCTAGGCCCTATGCAGGAGCCGGTAAAAGGTGGTGAGGGTCGGAATAATATGATTTAATTTCTTTGAAGCGCCACAGAAGTGTACTGGCCTCCGAGTCATAAGAGCTGGGGTGAGCAGCACGGTGAGTAAGCGCTCGGGCACGGCGTCAGCGGCCTCATTACCTCGTAAACAGCGATGGCCGAGAGCCCAAATTATGCATTTTGGGGTTAGATCAGCGGCAGCACATCTTAGAATATGGCTCGCTAAGAGGAATATCTCTCTTGCTAGGTAATAAGCACGTACTTTCTTGGAATCCACTATTATCGTTTTCGAATAGATATCTGCGGCAGCAAGTGCTATCGCTGCGTCTTCAGCCTGCTCTACATTTTAGGCTCGTAAGGAGAGACCTTTGACACTCATGCCCTTCTGAATTACAGCGGCCGTTTAAAGTTCTTTGAGCGTCGGCCCTGATATGTCTTAGTAGTATACATCAGAAAGGCATCCCTGTTCTTTTTCAAGCGTCCGAGCCCGCGCTGGTTGCTTTCGTTCATGCGTTTGCGTGTCCATGTTTGTGGGGAAGCGATCGACAGAGAGTATTTGGGGCGGAAGCTCTGGAATGCTCTCTGCTTCCTCTGGAGTGCAAGTGTGTTTCATCTGTAAGCAGTTGAGCAAGCGGAGCACGGGAGCCGTCGGCATAAGCCACCTATAATGATTTAGTAAGTAGGGCTCCCGCTACTCGTGGCAAGATTGAGCACACCCAACGTCTTGAGTGTTGTGTTGGAGGTAGTCGCTGGTAAATCCAGGGTTCTCTTTGTATCCTTGCAGATAATTGCGTCAATTCTCTCGTGTTTTTGGTTGCTAGTGCGATGGTATGGCCTGGCAGGAGTATCTGGCTACGAGTGTGATACGTAGACAAGGACAGGAAAGACGCGGATATTTTGACAAAACAAAAAGCAACAAAGTCTTCTTCCCTTTGCAGGCCTCGCATAACCTCGGTTCCCTAGGCACCTGCGATCTGCCGAACGTTTTTTCTCTTCAGTATTAGTCGGTGGTTATTTCCTTCCGTTAATTTTCCTCACCAGATGAGTTTTTATCAAACCGTAAATTTGCTTTCTGTCAATGACCGAAATTCAATGCGGCCTACTACAACGTTCCCACTTACAATACTCAGAAGCAATTGCGTGCGCTGGTTGTACTCGTCAAGTTGCATGCGTTCAGTTAGCCGAGTCTCAGGCAAGCCGACAAACTTGTTATGATAGCCATGAAGGCGCTGCCTTATTAGATGCGGAGCATTTCTTGTGAACTTAGGCGACGTTATGTCTATCTATCTATCTATCTATCTATCTATCTATCTATCTATCTATCTATCTATCTATCTATCTATCTATCACCTATCTATCTACCTATCTATTTATTTTCTCTCTCCTTAGCCGCCAACGCCTTTGTGTTCAACAGATCACACCAGTGATAGGATTTATAGGAAAGTTTGTATGGTATAACATAACTGTATCACAAACATGGATGACTGGTAATATCGTGAAAACCATGAATAACTTGTCTTGAATGGTATGGTTTACGCGCGACGGTCGTGCTGCTTCTGTGGCCCTTTTCCTAAGTTTGTGTATTAAAAAATTAGTATGATTAGACGCTTCTGCATGACCAACATTACTGACAGGAGGTACATAATAATAAAATCGTGACATGCATGTCAAACATGATTTACATACCACGCACATGGCCAGCTTGCACTCAGTTCGACCCGCCAGTTGTGGCACATTTCGACCCTACTGCCACAACGGAGGTTCATAGGGATGCCAGTTGCCATGGCTCAAGCACAGTGCTAGCTTGGTCGAATTAAATTGGTCGTAAAGCTTGAAACGAAAAGTGTTGGAAACCCGTCTCTGCAGGTAGCAATGCCCGCCAAAGATTGAAGAGCGACTTGGTAAGGAGGGAACATATAACTAAAGCTAAAAACAAATATTTTTTCAAAAAGACATAATCTTTATATGTCAAAGATAACTATAAAGTTACTCGATGACTTATCTGACACTTGACAAGTGCTTCATTGCCTCAATTTCGGTCGAGTGCCATAAATTAGGTGGTTGGAAGGGGGGGGGGGGGGTGGCGTATCGAGGCAGTGTGCTATAACAGCTATTGTTTAGCTCGGCACATAGCCGCGTCAAGGATGCATAGCTCACTTTTGGCTGGTGGTTTCGTGCATACCTTCAGTAGTTGGTTTATTTGCTTATGTGCTGTTCACTGGCGTACTACTTTAGAGCTGAACTAGCTAAGACAACGTGTAGATAGCTGCTCATGTGACTTCCGACTCACTTTGCTGGCGCACGGCCGCCGTGCTTTCGCCTTTGGGGATGGTGAATGTGACACGCTCAGGAACGAGATGCTGAACTCTATGGTTACCAAAGCAAGATATTCACAAGACTTCTGCCTCGCTGCAGTCGTTTTCTATGATTAGGCAACGTCAGTTCTTGTACTATTATGCTATTGTGCCGGTGAACAGTTGTGTCACAGTTTCATCTGCGAATTGTTTGGTTTATACGGCAAGTACAGCATTTGGCTAATATAACAACTTTGCTTCCTCAATCTTTCTTGTTGGTCAATGAGAGTAAAGATTTGGGCATTTGGGCTTGGTGGTATAGTAGCATGATGATATATGGTAGCGCAGAGAAAATACACTGACAAGAGAAGGCACATTCAAGACAACACAGCAGTATAAGTGACATAAGATAGCGCTGAGTTGTCTTGATTGTGCCTTCGCTTGTCCGTCTTCTTTGTCGGCGCTACCATAAATTTTCTTGTTGGTCTTTCTTTTTTCTTGCACACACAATATGGCGCAAATAAATTGTGTATATATAACGGCACGTAAAAGGTTAGCGACAAAAAATCAATGTTGCGCCATGTGTTGTGAATAGACGACGTCGCTACCGTTTCCGGATGGAAAGTCATATAATTTTTTATTTTCTCCTAGCTGTTAGTCTTTCCTCCATACGTAGACAATGACGGTGTTAATGAGCCACCAAATACTGGATGCATGGCCTTCTATGCAAGTTACGCTACCTGTTGGTGCTGGCTCAAAAACAATTAGGGTATGCATTGGGTCGTTGCATACGCAAGTCACCTTCTGTGGTCTTCTGAACAAAAGTACTCCATCACAGAACGCAAGCGCTCATCTCTCGTTAGGTTCATCATGACATTCTGACCCTACCTGTATGGCAGACACTTTTATGTTAATAAAGACCGCCATAGACGCGCCTTGCGGCCTTTCTTCGGCCAAGGACCCCAAGGGATGCATTGGTCGATAGGCGCTGTGCTTGCAAGAGTACACAGTTTGTGTATCCTACAAATTTGATCAACTTCACAGGAACGTCGACTGCTTGCCACAGCACCCAGCCGATTACACTGAAACTTGGCAAAATCAACACGAAACACTCGTTCCATCAATCACAGACTTCACCAACATAGCCGCAGAACGACGCCATGACTTATCACTGCGGCCTCATATAGATGTTCCGGCCAATCCCTAGAGATAGTTGTTCTTTATAATGACACCATGCACCACTACAACGCCCACCCTCATGGCGCTAAGCTTTTTCTTGTGTTTACGGTGAATCTCCGCTCGGATTTCTTGGTTCAGCTTCAAGACGCACCCAGCGCTGGACACCATGGGATGCCACCAACGTATTACTGCAATCACCGTCGATTCTTTGGCCTGGCCTCTACCGTTCTGTACCACAGTACGTGGGTGCCTACAACCTCTGTCAGAGGCGCTATGCACTTGCGCTAGTGCCTCGCTATAGCCTTCAGGCGATCTAATTATCTGATGAACATTTTTTTTTGCTGTCGCTACAGACTACCCGACGCGGTACGCTGTCGCACGAGCGCTTCTTGCCAACTGCACAACAGATGTCCCTCATTTCATTCGTCGGGACATAATCCTGCTTCATGGTGCACCTTTTCAGTTGATTGCATACCATGGTCACTGTTCTCTATCGAAAGTAGTCGACTACCTCCTGGGATCCTGCTCGACCCACCAAAAATTTGCTACAGCGTACTACCCACGAACGAATAGCCTCACCAAACAGCTGAACCGTACCCTCACAGATATGCTTGCAATGTATGTCTCTGAGGACCATTAAGATTGTGCATAAACCTACCTTTTAGAACCTTTCCATATAAATCCTCGCGTCAATACACAACTGCTTTTCCACCTTTTGCCTGATGTTTGACTATAATTCATTGTTACTTATTGATACCATGCTCATTTTTAGCCTCAATTCTTTGACTGTCTATGCTCGTGATAGGTTGGCTCGTGCTCACATCTCCCACCCAGTCACCCGGGATCGCTTATTTGCATAACATGCTAATCAAAAGTGTTATGATCACTACCAAGAGGTGCACCGGAGAGCACCGGAGTCACTCACTGGAGTCTCTGGCCTTGCTGTGGTTATCATCACAACGTGTCGCTCGAAGTGAAAAACTGAGCTCCCGTTGCTTTGGCCCTTACCGCGTCATACGGAAGTCAGTGGCGTGACCTATGAGCTATCTTCACTTGATCCTAGACCACAGACTACGTCAACTACCAGTGATATAGTGCGATTGATTTTTGGGGTTTATCGTCCCAAAACCACGATATGATATGAGAGACGCCGCAGTGAAGGGCTGCGAAAATTTCAACCACCTGGGGTCTTTTAACGTGCACTCAAATCTGAGCACACGGGCCTACAACATTTCCGCCTCCATCGTAAATGCAGCCGCCACAGCCGGGAATCGATCCCGCGACCTGCGGGTCAGCAGCCAAGTACCTCCAGTGATATTGGTCATGTTTCACGCCTTCATCCATACCACTCTTGCGGTTGTCTAAATAAATGGTTTATTTGTTTATTTATATTTATTTATTTTTTTATTTATTTAAATTAATTTTTTTTTATTTTCTTAGTTGTATTTATGTATTTCTTTATTTGTTTTATTTATTAGGTACCTGCTTCGCCATAAGGCAAAACAGCAGCGTGGGTACAGCACATATACTCAAACACATAAAAACAATCATAAAGCATGGAGAAACACATCACCTAAATCAATAAAGACTATTTCCAGTGGCAAAGTGTTCCATTCTCTTATAGTGCAGACAAAAAAAGAGTAGCGAGAAGCGTCACCCCCAAAAAGACTCTCGCGTATTTTGAAGTGAAGATCATTTCTTTGAGTGACATAGTTAGGTGGTTGAAAATACCATTGCCCGATGATCCCTCTTCTCGAAAGATGAATGCCATGAAATCTTTTAACGTGAGGTTTAGACGACGTTCTTCAGGAAGATCCCAATTTAATGTTTTTCTGCTTCATACTAAGCATTCTGTCATAATTTCCAAGGACAAATCGAATTGCTCTATTCTGCACTTTTTCAAGTTTATCTGTAAGTTCCTTAGTATATGGGTCCCGGCAGACGCACGCATACTCCAGTATACTGCGGACGTGTGTAAAATAGAGCTGCTCTCTAAATTTTTGAGGTAAACTACTGAAGTTACGTTTCAGATAAACTAATCTTCCTACCGCCTTGTTGCTAACGTAAGTGACATATGTATTCCTCCTCAAATTAGCTGTGAAAATACGCCTACATATTTACACTTCGTGACATGTTGAAGATTAGCGTTATTGATCGTGTAATAATTTCTGCGAGCGAGAGTTTTCTGGTAAAGGTGACGTGGATGCTTTTTTTCACATCCTACGACATTTTCTATTTTGACAACATGTGGCAATCAAATCCAACTCATTTTGCAGTGCTTGTTTGTCAAGGTCGCTATTGACGGCCCTATATACTATACAGTCATCTGCAAACAATCTAAATCATGATGTGATACCAAAAGTAATGTCATTTATGAATAACAAAGTACAATCGGACCTTACACTGATCCCTCTGGTGCACCAGAGGTTACAGCAACATATGCAGAGGAACAACTGTTCAGAGCCACAGACATACTCAGCTTTCCAAGCAATAACCCTATCATCCAAATTGTAATATCGAAGTTCAGTGATCGAGAGACTATGAGTAACGACGTCAAAACTTTTCTGAAACCCAGAAATATACAGTCAACACTTGCTGCTCGTCGACAGCTGAGGCAAGGTCATGAGTAAATTCTACCAATTGCGTCGTACAAAAAAAATGCCCTGCCGGAACCCATGCTGACTCGGATGACGAAGATTGTTGGCAACAAGGGGAGACACGATGCTGCTATAAATCACATGTTCCATACTCTGGATAAAATACTAGTTAACGACACCAGCCTATGATTCTCAACTCTGTCCCTATCTCCACTTTTACGAATTGGTACCGCGCAGGTCAACTTCCAGTCCCCAGGAACAATGCCGTAATTTAAGGAATCTCGAAATAAATGACAAAATTATAAACACAGATTGCCCGAACAGTTAATAAGAAACAATGCCGAGATATCATCCGGACCACTCGCTTTCGTGTGTTTCAAGTCTTGCCATAATCTCTCAACTCCAGTCGCACTAAACGCAACCTCAGACATTTTGTCGACTTCGACAGACAAATCAACAGTTGTAACTGCACTAGCTTCTCAAAAATCAGAGTGAAATACCGGTGAAAAGTAATTACCGAAAATTTCGACGTTACTCGGATCATCATTATTAATTTTGTCGGACCAGTGTAATGTTGGTACAGAAGTGTCTTCCTTACCGTTTCTTTTAACGTATTTTCAAAATTCCTTCAGATCGTCTACCAGCCTCTGGCCTAGTTAGCTAAAAATGTTTGTTCGGGTGATTCTAGCGAGCTTTCTAAAACTACTTTTCAACTCTGCTAACTGTAAGTAGCGACTATGCGATTTCCTAGTCTTGCTAAGCCGATATATTCTTCTAATTTTTCTTAATAAAAAACTGAGTTGCCTGTTAAACCACGGTTTATCTTTTGAATTTTTGGAAGAAAATGTTCGAGCGGGAACAAGTTTAGCACGCAGTTAAAAAAGTTTCTTTTTAACTAGTCCCCATAACTCTTCCCCATTTATTTCATCTGCAGATGTGTCAAAAGTGGGAAAGTAAGATTCAAGAGCTAGATTTATTGCAGTGTAGTTAGCCCTGTTATTTGCATACACTGTTCTAGGATCTTTTTTCGATACACACACATTTCGAAATGTAGCGTCCGCTACAATAACCTTATGATCACTTACGCCGAGCAAAGCACGTATGTCTGAAATAATGTTCGGCGCATCACAAAGTAACAAATCAAGCACGTTACCAGTGTCATCATAACGCGAAGGATCTGTCACCAACTGATGAAGACTGTTTTCGTGCATAAATTCAAAGAAGGCTTTGTAGGAAGCACCTGTTGTACAACCTGTCACACAATTACTCGAGCCCCAATCTGAACCAGCAAGGCTAAAATTACCTCCCAGCGTAATGTAATCACACTGAACCGTCTCAAAAAAAGTAGTCAATTGAGCAAACTGCTGACAAGTGGCACCAGGTGGTCGTTAATAATAACCAATGAGAAAGCATTGACCATTATCAGCCCGCAACTTGCAAAATACCGATTCACATTCCAAAGCTCAATCACTCGAACACAAGGCAAGTCTGATCGCACAAGAATAAATACACCACCACCCCTAGATTCATGATCCCGCCTAAAACAGTGATAACCAACGGGAAATGATTCTCTGTCACGGATAGTGGCATCCAGCCATGATTCAGTGCCTAATACTACTGCTGGCTGAATAGAACTTAACAGCAAGTCAAAGGCATCCACCTTATTTCTAAGGCTTCTGCAATTGACGATGAATAGTCTTAGCTGATGTATCACAGAAGATTGCAACGGTGGTCACATTTGAATTACGTCACCTGTAGTGCTGTCAATCCGATATTGCTTATCCCCCAGATATAGGGTATCAAGTGTTATAACGGATTTCTCGCCTTCCTTTCAATGGTTTTTTTTTCGTATGCCTATAGCTTTCTTTTTCACAAACTGTGCGCGAAAAATATTTAAATATGCCGTATGCAGTCTCTCTTAAGTTATACGCTTTCGTCAAGACTTCCTGACGCGTTTTAAAGGAAGCAAATCTGACTATTATTGGTAGTATTTTATTGGAATTGTAGGGCCCTATTCTATGGGCACGCTCTATGTTCACAGAAGCGAGCCCAAGTGACGTGCTGCACAGATTACGGTGTGGCGTCATCATCCTCGCCAATCATCATCATCGACAATTTTCTAGCCACCACGCGGCGCCTCTCGTGCAGCTCAGGCCACAGGTCGAGGCGCAAGCTGTAGCAGATCGTGATCACGCGCCTGGTGGTTTGGACGCTGCAACCGCCGCCGCTCCGCTTCGGCAAATCGCTGTTCAAAATAAAGTGGTGAGATAACGACAGGACAACGCTGGCAGCCGTCCCGTCTTCGGTCTCACCGCTACAACTGAATACCTCCTCAACCTGAACATTAGTCTCGCCGGCCACTGAGTCCTCTATCCCGTTAAAAAAGCAATTCTCATACCTTTGCTGATTTTCAAGGTCTTCTATCTTCCGGAGAACAAAGGACATCGCACCATGCTCCTCTTTTTGTTTTTTGTTATGTTATCTATTGCTATTCGTAATTCGTCTAGGTTCGGGAGATTTTTTCTAACGAAGCTAGACGTATTTTCAAATCAGTTATATCAGCATTGGTTTGCTTTTAATTTTCTTCAATTGTTGACAATTTGGAAATAATTGCAGCCTGTCCTTCGAGTAAGCACTGCATCAGTGCATTTAAAGGCCCTGGGTTCCGCACGACGTCGCCTCCGCACAATAACAAGGTTAACAAATAAATAGAAGCGCTCCAAAACGTCAAGAACTGCCGTCCGCGAATCACTCTGCGCGACATTTCACGATGCGAGCACTTCAATGACAAAACACTGGGGCGGAACCCGCGCAACAAAATGACACAATTCACAAATGGGGTGCGAAAAACCAACATGCGTGAGCAGCAAGAAAGAGATTAAGGGCACTGCCATATCGCCGGTTCCATGCCGCCGTAGAAGAGGTGCCACTGCAGTCTATTGGTAGCCGTATGTCACCAGCCACGCCGGTACCGCCCAGTTAGAGTGTACTGGAAGTGTTCCATGGTTGGCAGATGAAGAGCGATGAAAAGTCCAATTCCGTCAGTGGTGGGCATTTCTGTGAATCCATAGCTGCTAGAAGTACCCGCCGCAAAACTGATTCCATGTGGTGCAGCCCGCACGCATTGCCGTCGGTGGAGTCAGCTGTAGCACCCCCGCTCAATGGACTAATTACGGCACGAGCCTGCGTGAGCAGCAAGAATGAGATTAAGGGAACTGTCATTGCAGTGGAATGGGGATTTTTCCGCCAGCGAGTAGTATGTCTAGGACGTATATGGCAGGTGATCAAAACTACAAAGGGCTGAGCGAAGCGCACTTGGACTGCAGCAGAGCTGTAAGTTTTCATGTTATGTACACATGGTATAAAATGTTCCTCCCTCGTAATAATATAAATTCAAAAAGGTAATACACGACGTGACTGTATAGGTTGCGAAACTTTATTGTGGTCCTGCAAGGCGCACGTCAGCGTGCAGTGGGCGACTCTAACGTCGGGACTAGGCCGCTCCGCGGGTCTGCTGGATGGCCCCAAGTTGGTCAGCCAGCAGGGAGATGCGTAGGGCCGCCTCCAACCTGACCGATGTACTGTTGGGTTTAGTGTACATTACCTTGCACTCCCAGAGCATGTGCGCCAGCGTGGATACATCCCCACATGCGGGGCAAGCGTCATTGGGGAACACGTCAGGATAAATAGCGTAAAGGGATCTCTGGTTAGGGTACGTGTTGGTCTGCAGTAGTCTGAGCGTAAGGGTCTTTGGCCTATTAAGTTTTGGATGAGGGAGTGGATACAATCTTCGCGCGAGGTAAAAATGTTTTGTTATTTCATTGTACGTGGCAGGCGCGTCCCTGTTTTCCGCAATCCCATTGGCCCCGAATCGTTGCCTGGAACCGGCGCGGTCGGTTAGCGTGCGCGCGGCCTCGTTGGCAGACTCATTGAGGTTGGGAGGAGCGCCTTGGACCTGTCCAACATGTGCTGAAAACCAGATCAGTACGTGGCGCTTGATACCATCGCGGCCACCACTCTGGAGAACGTGCAGGGCTTTCTTCGAGATTACACCGCGCTCGAAAGCGTGAATAGCTGACATAAAGTCACTATAGATGACCTCTCTTTCACCTTCCAGGATGGCAATGGCGATATCCATTTGCTCGGCAATCGTTGGATCGTCAGTGTGAACCGATGCTCAGTTGGTGATTTGCTGTTTGGAGTCGACGATGACTGCGGAGAAGGCGCGGCTCCCACGATACACTGCCGCGTCGACATAGCTGACGCCGTGCTCCTCACTGTGAATCCGCTTCAGAAGAGTGGCAGCTCTAGCCCGTCGCCTACCACGATTGTGCTCGGGATGGACATTCCTCGGTATCGGTGCCACGGTGATGAGGTCGCAAATCTCACGGGGCACCTGTCTCATTTTCTCGTCCACTTCAACTAGAGAGTGACAGAGCTCTCGTGGTATATGTCTGCTGGTCTGGGAGCTCGAAAGGTGCGCGAGCTGCGCCCACTCCTGCGCTTCGGCAATCTCCGCCAACGTATTGTGTACTTCGAGCTGGAGCAGGCGCTCGGTGCGCGTCCTGACCGAGATACCGAGGGCCCAATTGGTAATCTTTCTGAGCAAGACAGCAAGACGTTGACCTTGTCACGCTCGGCACGCTACCAAATTGTGCATGGCCGCGACATATGAAAAGTGGCAGAGCACAAAGGTATTGACCAGGCGGACAGGTAGTGGTTGGCCACCCGCCGAACCAGCCGAACCGCATTATCCGTCTTGGCGGCAAGCTTGAGTATAGTCTACGTGACTGTATGACGAACATAAATAGCAGGTGGTAACCTGAAAATGGCGGCATGTATGTGAAGTACGACATCATTGACACCCTAGGATTACGGTGCACTCGCGGTCTTTTTGCTTGCTTGATCTAAACGAAACATGCTATTAGGCGACGTGACTGAATAAAGAACACAAATTCCAGGTCCTAGCATGTACATTGTGAGCAGTGTCATATATTCACAGCATGATATATGTAGAGCTTCATTATGTAAAGCATGATTTGTAGTTTTTTACAGCATGATTGGCTTCTTGCTGACGGCTTCAGTATTCATCGGTTCCGAAAATGAGTGCGATCTGCTGGTTTTGTTTCCTCAATCTCTTTATCCTTTAGTAACCAGCACTCCATGTCAGGGTTTCTGAGAAGTTGCTGTTCCTTCGAAGAGGTTCTTACCATGCATGCCTCCAAGGTACGTACGTGACATACGAAATTGCACCACTGTCTACGCCCTCATGGCCCCACTCTCTACACCAGCATCGTTCACGCAGTCCGCTTGAAGCCTTATCATATGCCGGGTACTGCTGCGTCCTGTGTACAGTGAATGTTGCCACTACCGCCATTTATCGAGTGCATCTAGGTGAGGCTTTTGATTCTGGCTGGTAATGTTTATCTGCTACTTATCTGGAGGACACGAAAGATAAGAATGACTTGGTTCCTATATGATCATACACAAGCTAAGTAATTACTCCAACACTGTGCTCGTTTATATAGTGTAAGTAGATCTTCCGGTAACCTCCTCGTCGAAGTACTTAAGTAAACATCTGCTCGATAGTAGTGTACACCGAATGAAGTTTGCATGAGAGGTCATTGGGAATATGAACATTGAGATTCAGTAGAGATTATTGTGCAGACGTCCTTATGAGGCATGACGTAGGACGATTGGGATGGCATCGCTGAGAAACGCTACTTGTATGGTTAACTTTTATATATTTATGCTCATGTGAGCTATGAAAGCGCGCAACACATCTGCGCAGGACTTCCGAAATGCAATCTCTAGAATTCGGGTTGATACAGTTAAACACGCAGAAGCAGCAGCAGTAAGACCAATCAGAAACAATTCTTTATGAGAAGCCCTCAGAATGAATTATATGGCGCAGCGAATGACTAGCCGACAACCAGTATCGTTGGACGCCATGCAATATTACACGTTAAACTATATCATCGTTTATGCCATGACGCACCAGATTTATCAGGTTCGTGACCTACGTGTGAAGACTACATCTTGACATGTGCTAAGCTATATGTGTGTACTGAACTACGCAGTCTGTGTTTTTTCCTCCCTGGCGAGAACGAAAACTTCATTGTAGCGTTTCGGCGTGAGATACTTCAGTGTGATGTCCATTTCGTTTCTTCTCAATAAAGAAAATTGCTATCTGAAAAAAAGAAAGCTTTGTAGGTTGAAAAACAATGTTCCCATTCAGATGCTTTTACTTTGCGATTACCCTTTTACGTCAGTTGGTGGTTATGACGTTAGCGGAATCGCCGTAGAAGAGCGGTAGTATATAAGGTTTTCATTTGTGCTGCAGGGGGTCACACCTGTCTTTCGGTTGAAAATTTCACGTGAACCTTGAGTGTCTAACCGAAATGAAATTAACCTTAGATGTCTTTTTTCAAAACGTTTTAAAGATAAGTTTGTTATACTTCCCTAAACTTGTAACGTCATACACAAATTACCCGTCACCTGCGAGCGTAAAAAAGTGCACCGATCAAAGCTGCAGTGGCCACCAGCGTACGGTACACATCGTTTTCCAGTGACTGCTCCTCCATCAATTATGATCTTGATGGTGAGCAGCCATATTTCATACAGCAGTCAGGTCTTTTAGTCAAGTCTCTTGTCATTTCACTTACATATACTTGAGCGCTAAACACCCACCTTTTGATGCAGTAGTAAAATTGTTGTGCTGCTAAGCACGCGGAGGAAGCTTCTATTTCAGGCATGACAGAAATAAATTAAATTGAGTGTTTTCCAATGCCATAGAAATAAAGAAACAAGAAACCAAAGAAAGCAGGAGAAAGAAAGAAAGAAAGAGAGAGAGAGAGAGAAGAAGAAAAGAAGGAAGGGAAAAAAGAAATGCCAGCCCAGTTCGGAATGCGTGGCACAGTCGCAGAAAAGGGTACAAGAGCGGCCTTTTTATGGAGACGTTTCTAAGCACTCTTGGGGTAACTCAAAACCACTTGCATGTCACCCACTACGCCATAAACTATTATAATATTTGCGTAGTAATAAAAAGTCGACGATGATATTATTCGTCATTCTTCGGAGGAGCGTGATATCTACTACATACTTGTAAGGCATTTCGTGCACGTTCTTGACCCTACGGTTGACGACGATGAAAAACTCTGCTGTAAAATTTGTAAAGCGTTAGAACATTGAATGACCCACTTGTAAAGCAATACGCGTTGCCTGGCGCCTCGTTGCTCCTTAACGCTTCTAACTAAATATTAGAAGACCCTTATCCTTCGCCTTTATGAGCTGCCCGCAATAGCGAAGTTCTGTCTCTTGTGCGTACAACTGCCGAGCGCATACATTTACTGTATGATGTTACTCGAGAAGTTTCATTTGCAAATTGCTACAATGATTGATAAATTTGAAAGTGGCTTGCGTCAGTGAAGTTTTCGCATATCAGTGCATTGTGCGAAATGTGTAGCATGCTTTAAAGAACGAACAGCAATGCGTTTGATATCTTTTCAAACATGTGATGCACCCAGTACGTGTTCTTAAGGGAACATGTGCCGTATTGAGTGTGCATTTTCTAATACGTGGCCGGCTTCGAATCGCAATGCTGCTATGGTAGTCTCATCTTGTAACACCCGATCAATATGTGCGCGTGTAACACGCGATATTACTACGATAACTGGCTCTCAGCTCTTAGACACCGCCACCTTCATTGGCGACTTGCGCCTGTACAAGCAGCGCGGCGTCACAGCCATATTCAGTGGGCACGTCAGCAGGTCGCCTGTCACAGCCATAGCCAACGGGTTGCTTTATTTTATGCAGGTTAGTAAGATGCATTCTCGTGACAAAACTAGTGATCGCTGTTTTATGCAGCTGACGTGCCCCAACAGCTTATACTGTGTTGCCTGTAGGTGAGTAATACAATACTGTCTCTATTAGAACTTTTTGGTGACATCGAATCTAACCAGAGTCCGACTACCAAACCAATGTTAAAAAACCTATTAAAGCCAAATCACGATGCATAACTGACTTGAATATTATTGAGGCGATACTTAAAAAGGTAGAAACACCAGTGTCGATCCTCAAGCAATCGATTACCAAAGCCACTAGCCTGGCAAAACTCCGCAAGGACTAAAAAAACGGCTGGCAACTTCAAAAGGAAAAATAGCAAAAAACCATTTTCTAATTTTTGTACATTTGAGAAATCGGGTCAAACACAAGAATCGCTGGTGATAACAGTAGTTGAAGACTTGTTTAAAACTAAGCATGGGGTAAAATTAAATTCTATTGAATAACTACATAGGGTGTGGAGTATGAAAGCCGACAAATCTAAACCTTTGATCATAAAGTTTGTGGATGACAGGGAAAAAACGCATGCGCTAATTAACTGTTATAAACTGAAAGGCACGGGCATTTCTATGTCTGAGGACTTTTCCGCAGCCATGAGGCGAATTCGAAAGAACTTATGAGATAGTGCCTCTGATTGAATCACGCTTCAGAAAGCGGGAGCAAGAGTGAAACTCTTATACGACAAAATTTGAAATTATCACAAAATGTGTGATTGGGACATGTTCACATGAAGAGGATTCCTACAAGCCGACCCAGTAGCAGGCTGCGAGTTAAGCAGTGACATAAAAGCAAAGAAACTGAACGTTTATGCTGTCTAAACATAAATGCCCGTAACTTTAATAACAAGGCGGTTCACTGAAATTATATTGTCTTGGTCAAATCCTGGCTAAAATACACGTCTGCAGGGAAGAAATCTGGTCAAATTTCGGCCTCACGTCTAGTCAGTTCGCTAAGCGGTTCCATAGCCGTGTCCTAGAAGAAGCAGCCCTATGCTGAATGGCCTTCGAAATAGCCGTGATTTTAAGAGAAAGTTTTTATGGCTAGGTAAGGCTTTCCATAACACGTGACAGACCGTAGACAGCCTATCTGTAGACGTCCTAACGATGTTGCGGAATAACCATTCACTTTTTATGCTCTCAGTAGTCTGCGTCGTCGCTTAGCCTGCACTAAATCCTATTACTAGTTAGAGAAAATGCGCAGTGGCACATTCATTTAAATCTGTGGCCTTAACACTCAAATTGAAAACAGCACCGGATTCTAACTCTGGACCGCATGCATACGCCTTATCCATTGCGCCACAGGTTCATCCCATGCAAGGTCGTTTTTTCACGGGGTAGATCTCTACAAAGTGCTTTTCAAGCTGTCGGCGTAATGTAGAACTTCTATTTTTGTGCGTTATATGCATGTGTTTGAGCGTGTATTAGGTCAGCGAATCGATTGCGGGGCTTCTTGAACTTGAGACAACCACGATAAGGGCCTTTCGCTATGACTTCGGTATGCGATGCGCGGTGACGTAAAAACAGGTAAAGTGTGCTTGTACGCCGTTTTAGTACTTCTCTGTCAACCGTAGGTGTTTCGCTCACCACAATTACGCAGATACCAGCGTAACATGGTTATCTTCAACTCTCGAAACCCACGTACGTTTCTCGCAAGTGCGTGTGCTGTGAGAAATTCGTTTAGTGAGGTACGTGTGTGTCAGTGACCGCAGCCCGTTCTCAAGCTGTTCGAGGACCATCTTCTCTCGGTCTTTATTTGTTTATTAATTTTTTATTTGTTTATACAGGTACCTGCAGCGCCATGAGGGCATTATTGCAAGGAGCTAACATGAGAAAAAAATAAACACGTAAAAGAATATATCTTTACACGAAGACAAAGATAAAAAATCAGCTAGTAACAAAGCGGTGTATGCAACATTAAAAAGTGACGATATACATTTCAGACACAATCTCATCAAAAGAAGAGAAGAAAAAATAAATGAAAAACAACACAGGCGAAATCCAGGGGTCAGCTAGTTTATAGCTCACGGGAAATTCGAATGTAAAAATGACGAACTGGGAGAGTGTTATACAATTTGCTATACCTTTGTGAAGTCTGCTCCAAAACATGGAGTTGTGAGGAAAAAATGAATAATGAAACACATTTGCACGGCAGCGCGTTTCAAGTGCTTTACAGTCATGATCACAACGCGTATAGATGAAGTGAGGGGGGGGGATGTACAAGTTTTTCTTAATACCTGTGAGATCATAGTAAATACAGAAAAAAAGTTCAAATTTCGTTGCTAACCGGCAATAGGCTAGGGTTTTCCAGCCAAGGTTGTCTTTAAATACTTAGTATTATAGCACGCCAACACAAAACTTTCACGCCTTGTGCGCGTGAACTATCGCGAGTGGCATGGTTGGGCAGCAGCGCTGTTTTAGTACTTCGACGATCACTTAATTCCGCAATAGCATCTATGCACGCAATTTCGCGATATCGGTGTTTTTTAGAGGGCGAAGCTCCTTAAGCTGTGAATCGTGCGTTCTTTCTGTATGTAGTAGTAGTAGTAGTAGTAGAAGTAGTAGTAGTAGTAGTAGTAGTAGTAGTAGTAGCAGCAGCAGCAGTAGTAGTAGTAGTAGTAGTAGTAGTAGTAGTAGTAGTAGTAGTAAAAGTAGTAGTAGTAGTAGTAGTAATAGTAGTGGTAGATGTAGTTGTTGTAGTGGTAGTAGTAGTAGTAGTAGTAGTAGCCGTCGTCATCGTTGTAGTAGGTAGCGACCTTCATGGCCGGTCTGGAGGAGCGGCACTGCCCACTCTTAAAATGATGAGAAAACGCGCGCACGTTAGGTGTAAATTTAAAAAAACTGTTTCTGATGAAATAACCTAAACAGACGAATATTAGTGGCTTATTTTCTAATAAAATTTGCCTTTAATTTGATGCTTATTAAACGAAACTTGTTACAGAAGAACGCATTTTTAGCACTATCCGACCAGACAAGGTTGACCCGTTAAACGCACTGGGCGTAACCTCCTTGGTTTTAGCAAAGTTTAGCGAGGTCCGGCCGCATGTCCATGAACTAGCGGCGACGAAAGGCCGCAAGAGAGGCCGCACGTGTCACTCCTCTAGTCCAGCCATTCCACCTCTCGTTTAGTCCTTGGAATTTCCTCTGGATGGCGACACTTCTATATAATGAATATATAATGAACAGATGCGAGATGGCGGTACGTGGAGTGTTCACCGGATGAACGCGCAGATGGACAGATGCACAGACGGACGGATGGACAGACAGACAGATGCAAGGACGGATGGACGTACGCACGGACGAATGCAGGGATGGACGGACGGATGGACGCAGGGATGGATGGATGGACGTATGGACGCACACAAGAACGGCCGAATAGACGGACGGTCACACAGACGGACGGACAGAAGCAAGAACAAACGGACGGACAGAGATTGATAAATGATATGTGCGGTTTAACGTTCAAAAACCACCATATTATGAGAGACGCCGTGTTGGAGAGCTCCGGAAATTTTGACCACCTGGGGTTCTTTAAGTGCACCGAAATCTGAGCACATGGGCCTACAGCATTTTTGCCTCTATCGAAAATGCAGCCGCCGCTGCCGGCATTCGATCCCGCGACGTGCGGGTCAGGATCGGAGTACCGTAGCCACTAGACCAACCCGGCGGGGCGCGGATCGACATAGGCATGGACGAACTGATGGACACTCGCCCTACTCATCATCATTTATTCTTTGGATATGCGGTGACTTTTTAGTCCTTAACTTACCTTATATATGGAAAGCGGCTACCCTTGAATTCATTCAGCATAACACCGCTGTTCAAAAGTATGCCAAAATGCGCACCACTGTCAACTATGACGTCTAGAAATCACCGACATACAGGTCACCCTCCAAATAAATGGCTAATGTTTTTCCACATCTTTTTCGCAAGCATTAACGTGTAGTTGGGGTCAAAAGATGGTGCAGAACGAACCTGGAAATTTTAAGTGGTAATGCATTCGTCAGTAAAAGCAGCTGCTTTTCAGAAAATTGGGAGTTTTTTTGTAGCAGGTGCATTATTTTCACAACAGTACACAAGTACACAGTTTCGCTTGGTTATAGTTCAATTTTATGAATACAGTGCTGGGATACGAGAACTATAGCAGATATTCAAGAGTGAGAAATAATGTCGTTCGCCTACACTCTACACCCGACCTCTATATCTTGTTATTGAATTTAATCATTCAACTACACACCAAATATCGAAACATGAACCCACCAATTTTCAGTGTTGATCATTTTCTGTCTCGCTGACTTCGTTTATTTCTTTAGAAAAAGCTTTCCAACAAAAAAACTCTTTTCAAGTTGATTTGTAGAACATGAGCATTAAGAAAGGAAGGAAGAAAAATAGGAGCAAAATAACAGCAGGGAGGTTGACCAGCCTATAGGCAGCCGGTTTGCTACCCTGCGCATAGGAGCTAGGGGGATGGGTGAGATGAAAGATAGAGAGCAGAGAGGGAAACGAGATAAACACAGCACATTCTGCAGCACACGCGCGCACACTCAGTCATAGTCCCGTCTTGTCTTTTGCGGTGTGTGACATTGCTGTTACAGCCGCTTGTTCAGGTCCGTGTCACGTAGGAATTTCAACAGAGCGTTTGTCACCTTGTGTTGCAATGTCTTCTCTCAGGCACTTGACAGAATAGTGTCCACAGACATTTCGCTGTTGTCGATGCGCGCAAGAACGGATGCCAGTGACTGTCTCGATGTCACACTACGGATAGTCGCACAGGATGTGGTGTAGCGTCTCTTCGCAACGACAGGCATCGCAGAGAGCGTTGTCGGCCATTCTTATGACAAAGAAATAAGATTTTGGAAATGACACTTTTAGTCATAGGCGATGAAGAAGGGTGGCTTCTGTTCGGTCGAGCCCAGTTGGCACGCGTAGAGCCATCAAAGAGGACAGGTGGTGTTGACGGTTCGTCTCGTTGCTTGGTGGGCATCATAGTGAAAACGTGATTTCACGCGCAAGTCGTCGAAGATTACTGGCTGCATCGGTCCGCGAAAGTGGTATTGGCTTGTTCTTGTGTTCCTTCAAGAGCTGCCCGCGCGGCAGCTTTAACATATACAAGCCAGTGTATCAGCTGTTGTGAAGTCACCTTTCTTTAACGCATGACCAATGTTACGGCTTAACAATTGATGAAACGAATGCTGTTCGTAGTTTTTCATTGCAGCTCAAAACAGTAACTCTGAGACTGTGCTTGATTGATTGATTGACTGATTTGTTGATTGATTGATATGTGGCGTTTAAGGTCCCAAAACCACCATATGATTATGAGAGACGCCGTAGTGGAGTGCTCCGGAAATTTTGACCACCTGGGGTTCTTTAACGTGCACTCAAATCTGAGCACACAAGCCTACAACATTTCCGCCTCCATCGGAGATGCAGCCGCCACAGCTGGGATTTGATCCCGCGACCTGCGGGTCAGCAGCCGAGTACCTTAGCCACAAGACCACCGCGGCGGGGCCACTGGGACTGTGCTATTTATTCGTTGTGTTCGCACGAAAGTGGAGAGTTGTATGATATCCTGAGCAAGGTCTGTCACGGGCAACTGTAAAGCGTTGCCGTCGTAGACCATCTCGTAAAAAATCAGTTGGGCTAAGATCTTTTGCTCCTTCGCCAGAAGAGTCTTCCTGAAGAATATATTAGACAGCGAAGTGCATTAAGCTGTTAGCATTCATAATATTGAATGTTTTACTCGGGATTCTGGCTCGGCTTTTAGTATTGCTCATTTTTTGAACACTTAATAAAGTGCAAACTTGACATTTTGCTTGCGGAGAATACGAGCCGTGTTTTAAACATAGTCAACGAAGCGTAGAGTACACTGTTGATCTGGTGATATAAGCAGATAAACATGGTAACAAAAAAAAACCTATGTGGGTTAGCCGCCAGTTTAGGTTTCCTTTTCACATCTCTTGACACAAGCCGAATAATTAATAGATTATGGCGTCCTTGCATGGCTGATCATTGTTCGTTAAATTGTGCTTTTATGAAAAAGATAATTCATCGATCCTAAAAACTTACGGTTAGTTCTTCTGAATAGCTTAATAATTTTTCTGTGGATAGAAGATATGAAACCGATGTTCAACATATCAATCATACCGAAGTGAGCGGTTTTGATTCGTTACTGTGCATTTAAATGAAACACTGCTAATGCTATAGCAGAACCTAAACTTATTAGTGATTCACTCCCTCCTATCCAAACCTATAAAGGTTTACTTAAAACCGGCTTGTGAGCCACATGCCACGTCGATGGCCGTTCGAAGCCTGTTAGTACTGCATTCGCAGTATTATGGCCACTGAATAATATTTTTTTAATCCAACAGCCATGACAGTAGTCTACCTACGCTCATCGGAGACCTCACATTATTTTTATGTGCGCCTAATGCCCTTTCTTATTCTATCTGAATTTCATTGCCCCGCAGGTCGCGGGATCAAATCCGAAGTGTGGCGGCTGCATTTTCGATGGATGCGAACATGCCGTAAGCCCGTATGCACAGATTTGGGTGCACGTTAAGGAGCCCCTGGTGGTCAAAATTTCTGGAGTGCACTACGGTGTCTCGTATACTTATATGCTGGTTTTAAAACACGTAATCATCAGTTATCAATCAATCCAATTTTTATTGTACTTTCCTCGTGATGCACTGTGCACTACTACACGCACAAATCTCTCGAGCGACGATAAGCACGAGCAAACAGAGCACAACATCACCCACCGTTCGGTTTCCGGACTGCGCCGAGTACGCAGTTGGCGCATCGTCTGGCTTGGTAGTCGCGGCGGCAGGCTCGCTCGAGGCCCGAGACATTCGCGAAACAACCCGCTTGCAGTACACGCAGAGCTGTATAGTAGTCGGAAAGCATGGTCAAGCTGCTAACACAAAAGATGAACACATGGTTGACACCCTAAAGTAATTCGGAAATGATCATGACAAGACAGGGGGATGACATGGCGACGCATAAAAGCCACGGTGAACGCGGGCGCGTCAGCTGGTTCCGTCAGCTGACCATGGCTTCCCGCGCCCACTTTGAGTCACGGTACTCTTGCCACCACTTTTGTGCTTCCAGTCCTTCACGGGCTCACGCTGGGCGATGCGCTTTTAGACGCGACGCGTCTTATGGTAGAGCTCTATTTGGAGTGTGTCATGACCAACCTCACTGTGCATGCGCAACTCCTCCCCCTCTCCTACGCTCCCCCATCTCGCTTCGGAAAGCCATGGTAGACAGTATTTCGTAGCCTACATTCGCTCCCTCTTTCTGTCCTCTAGGCATCCCTCTCGACGGCGTTTACAACCCCATTGCTCATGCGCTCCCACCTCTCGTCTCGCAACACCGACGCAGGCCACATCTGCAAAACTACGCTTGCTCTTCTTTCTCTCTCTTTCTCTCTCTCTCTCTGAAGCATCCGTCCACGCGGCGTTCGCAACTTCATTGCGCTAACACTCCCACTCCTCTTTTACACTCCCCCCTCTCACGCCTCGCAATGGCGACGTAGGCAGCGTCAGCTAGCGAGTTTTTTTATTGAAAAACTCTCACGATCTTCCCAATGGGAACCCTGACCAGATGCGAAGCAGCAGCGTTGCCGACGCTTGCGTTCGGCGGCCCTGACTCGCGCCTAGTCAGTGTTGCAGGCGCGACATCGCCATTGGCGAAAGCGATCGGCTTTGCTGACCCTCGAAATGGCCGGCAGATGTTTTGAAGGGCGTAGGAGCGCCGTCTTCCAGCGTCCTCTTCATCGCAGAGAAATGAGGCGAAAGAGTGTAGTACTCCATCGGCGCTCGAGCGTTTCGAGTGATGAGTGAGAGGTGATACGCACAGACATATTTCAATGCGTATGTTAGGCGTGCGTCAGGTCTATTGCACCTGAATCGGTGAGTCGTCGGTGTAGCAAGCGGTGGTAGCGGCCTGTGTTGAGAACGAACGGATCAGGTGGCAGAAGATGACAGAGAAATCAGCGCACACTGTGAGGGGCACGTGACGGCAACGCGATGCTTCAGCATGACCTACATGGCACCGCTCCAAACCAGTGGTGAGTGCAGCACGTTGCAGCGCGTTCGTACGGATGCACGGAGGAAACAGCATTACACAGGCTAGCTAGAACTGTTTCGCAACTAAAAACCTGCTGCTCATGCTGCGCAAGCGTTCGCTGGCCACCGGGTACATATAGCACTGGGTCTTGACCTGCACAGTAGTGACGGTTGAAGATTTTTCATTTGCGTTTTTGAGCTGTAAAACTTCGCAACAGGTGCGTTAGGCAACAGCAAATTGTGCGTCTCTGTGTCGAATTGTAGTTTTATGTGTCAACTTCACCATTAGCAGCTATTTTCTTTTTCCAGTCGGAACCACCGGTTCACCACTGCATGTTTTGCGCTTTCCCAGGTTTGTCTTCTGTGCAGCGCTGGGATGAGCGCCAGCGTCGACGCCACAGCCAATGTAAGCGTATGCACCCGCTGCTTCACATCAACATAAGGTTGGTTCCCTTTAGGAGGACGGAGTTGTAAATTTTTATAAATGCACTTTTCATCGGCTGCGCGAGGCCCCGGCCTTGCCGTTACCATAAGATCAATTCTGGGGCTCACTAGCCCTTGCTGCCCATGCTAGCATTATACTTCGGTGTCACGAGGTCTCGCCGGATTTCGGCGTAGGGCCCTCATTGCGTCCATGTTTCGACTTATCCACGCTGCTGCCTTCACTTCCAAGGCGCTCATGATGGGTAGCTGCGTGGAGATGTGCACACACTGAGCTGCCGGTAATGAAAAACGAAGGGTGGCCAAAGCGCTCGCGTGCATTCTCACCTCGAGAAATAGTGGGCGCAGCACACAGAGGTGCTTGACTCGAGCAAGAGGAACTTCGTGCCTAAAAACCACAGCAAAGTGAGTGGCTTTCATTCCGCTCAATCTCGACACCTATATGCTCTGCTGCATATTCAGGAACATATCAAGCATCCATCATGGTTCAAAACATATTAATCATGCAGGTCACAGGATCGAATCCCGGCTGTGGCAGCTGCATATTTGATGAACGCGAAAATGCTGTAGGCCCGCGTGCTCAGATTCGGGTGCACGTTATAGAACCCTAGATGGTCGAAACTTCAAGAGTCCTGCACGAGAGCGTCTCTCTTATAAGAGTAAGGTGGTTCGGAAGTCAAACTCCTTATATCAATCAATCAAAACATATGAACGTGGGATTCATCAAAAATGCACACATATCTAAGGAAAAATTTCCCGAACCACCAAAAGAACTAAAAATGAGAAATTTAAGGAACCATTGCGAAAATTTGTCGACTGATGAACTCTGAATACTTTCCCAATCTAGTTCTATTTTTAAATGTGAGTGCATTTCTCAGTCGGGCTATGTTAGGCGTCCGGCGTGTCCGCACGCTAGCAGGTGTTATATGTCCCCTTTCACTCCCTCTTTCATAGCAACAGCTACGGGCACGCGTGCTTATTGGCGCCCCTAGCAACTGGAGAAGGTGGTGGGGTGAGTAGTGGAGAGCGAGTGGAGAGGAGAATCGTGCTCTGTAGTGTGAGAGTGTTCGGATCGCCTGGACCTCGGCGGAGATCCCGCTGGTGTGGAGGCCATGTGGAGGCAGTGAAGGAGAGGGTAGGTGCAGTGCTTCCTCTCTCGTCCCTGCAACCCACTCTTTTGTCCGCTTTCTCGTACGTATATATATATGGAGGGAAGAGTGCACCTCTTTCTCGAGCATTCGCTTAATGATGAATGTGTAAATAAACGGTTACGGTACAAATCCTCGTCTTATCAAGAATTTTCGAAATGAAAATACTACGCCATGTATTCGCGGCGCAAGAAATCCATTCGTATATCTCCGCGATTTTTGTCGGGGAGGTAAGGGCAAACATTTTAATGTGTATATTGTCGGTTAAAATTCTCAGTTATGAGTGTGAAACAAAAACCCCGAAAAAAAACAGTTTCAATGCTTCTTCCGATTCACTCCTGTATGCTGGGCGAATAGTGTCACCTAGTTTGCTGTCCTATGGCAAGCTTTAAAAACGCTTTCCAATGTTCTCTGTATCATCTACTACTCGCTCTATTTATTTTTACAAGTTACGGGCACGTTCAGCCAAAATATCAATAAAAGTTGGGCATAGCAACTTTGATCCCGAATTCAGTTTTCTACAAGGCATGTTCACGTCTGCAGCTACTGTAAAGAGCATGCTGACGTTGGTGCCTTGTTTTTTTTTTTTTTGCTCTTGACCGTATTTGACAGAGCTATGGAGCCTCAATGAGTATATTTCGTCAAAATCAAAGAAATGACGCTAATGAATGATGGTTTTCAAGCTGAAACAATTATCAAGAAAAAATTTCCCCACTTCTCGCAATGTCAGAAACTATTTTATCCAGCAGTAAATAACAAATAAATCATTTTAACTTCGTAGGAAATCTAATATTTATTGAAACCGTGACTAAAGGACTCTACAAGTGATTTTTTTCTAGTCATCATTTTCTCAAAATAATGATGTGTCATGTTGACAAGGATGCTTCAGAAATATTAATAGATGGAATAACGTATGTGATTAGAAAACTTTCGTAGGCAGCTAGGGGTTGATAATTAGTTATAAAGCTGTGTTAACACATTGCATATAAAATCAGAACTTTCTGAAAATATGTGTAAATAAGAAAACATACATAGTTTTTGTGAAGCTCGGTCATCGTGAAAAATCTACCGTTGCTTAAAAAAGTGGAAAAAAGCGATGCCCTAAATGACATCGATCAAATTCATTTTTCTATATTTGATAAAACACCATTATGGGCACCTCCACGACACCTAATGTACAGTGAAAATAGGCGAAGGCTCCGTAACTGATTAGTAGGTTGTTTCTCACTAAACAAGGTGATATCAAGCCCATACTCGCGTCGCTTCTCCCTTGATAGTTATCTATAGCCAAGATGCACATAACGCTTCAGTTACTTTGACACAGGAAAATTATACGGCAAAGGAAAAATGCCATGAACTACGTAGTTGGTTGAAAATACCCGGCTTCCGGAAATCTAGGCAGTATGAATGATTAATTTTAATACAAAATTAACTTATTGCTTTCAAAGTTATTCCAATATTGTAACTGATAACCGACAAAGGGACAGGTCAAATAAGCAATGATGTCACGAGCATCGTTAAATATTGTTTAAAGTATATATACACATATAAGCATGAGCACACTATCGTTAATCTGATGATAACAACGTTTTTGCTGGTGATTACGTTTATTGGCACCATCAGTGCATGCAGAAGCATTAAGGCGAAAACAGCAAGTGCTTTATCAAGTGCGACAAGTGACCCTCGTGGATGTCCGCTGTCGGCAAGAGGGATTAAACAAACTTGACTACATCTTCCCAAAAAACCTTGATGGTATGCGAAGCAGCAGCGTTGCGCATGGTTGGCATCACGTCTTCAACCGCGCTAACGCTGGCGCTGCGCTTCCTTCGAAGCGATGGCTGACCAGGCACCTGCCCATCGAATCATTCGCGCTTGGCGTCGATGCCTCTTCGGTGGTTCCAGGACACCACCTGACAGAAACCTCGCCACAACCTCCGTCTTAGACGACGTACGTTCATTCGAAAACGTCGCGTATGCTCACCGTGAAGCGGATCTAGGTGGCAAGACTCTTCCAAAGAGGGAGCCTTCAACGGATGCTATTCCGGCTTCCTTTGCGTATATTGCCGCTGAAAATGCGACACGCGGTGTCCTGTTGCGAGGCGCCGATGCCCACACTTCCCGTGCTAACAATCTCTCACTTTGGACTCCATCGTCCCCTGAACGGCTGAGGAGGCTGTTCAAGCTCTCTTTGACAAGTATCCCATTGCAGTGAGTCCTATTGCAGCTCTTTTCTTCACCAATGTTTACACTGGCTCCGTTTACGAGTCTTGGGATAACGCGGTGGACCTGCGGTCTACCATAGCACGAGTTTAACTTGCGGTCAACGACTTCACAGCGTCGACCTCTGTGCTGTATCCGGTGGCCTTACCAAGACTGCGCGTGATAGGTGCCGTGTTGGCCACAGCCATCTACCAACACTATACAAAGACGTTACCCACAGAGCTGCAGAAAGCTCCAGCGTACCCTCACAGATCTATTTTACCAACTCGGCTGGCTCGCGTCGACATGCTCCGGAGTTTCGTCGGCCATACCATCATCGCTGGCTGCCTTCGAACTCTCACACTTTCGCGGCTTCCAAACGACGTAAACAACTGGTTTGCCATCGTCAACGCTCTCGGAGCTTGCAGAGCATTTACTGAAGAGAAGAAGGGGCACATGGTCGCTGATCGCCTCCGAAATGCTGCCGCGGCGTGGCACCAGTATGAAGGCATCAGGCAGCAGTTCTGGGTAGACTGGACCACCAAGCTCATCACTGTGTTTGGACGGACTTACTCCAACCTCACTGCCTACACCCATTCCAACTGCACTGATACCGACGATCGGACTCTAGAGAAGCACCATGACAAGGCTGTTACTGCACAGCGCAACTTATCGTCGATAACCTTTTCACCATGCAATCCAACAAACGCTGGACTTAAACAGCGCTCTGACAGTGTGCTGGTTTCCGACGCACGAAGAACAAGCAGGAAGCTGAGGCTTTTTTTCCGCTACAGAAGTCGCTATCGTTCGTTCCAAGCCCATCTTCTTTAGCTGTGCTAAACGCGATGGCTCCCCTTGTACTCGACACGCTGTCCCTCCAGATGCTGGGTAAAACCGAGACCTTGTTTACCCACTACAACCATCTGGAAGATGGCGGAACACAACTGTGTGTGTTTGAAGAAGTAGCCTTTAAGAAAGGAAAATAACCGCAGTACTTGACAACAAGCCATAAACCCGCTTCGGATGAACGAAGTGACGGGATGAATTATCATGTGTCCAAACGCAAAAATTCAGTGAAAAAGCTTCACTAGACCAGTACGAGCTCAGTGAAGTTGCCCTGTCGCTATTTGTTCTGCCTTGTAATAGAATCATAATCGCTAAGAAACCTGCGCTGGACTTAACAAAACCGGCTTCTGAAGAGTCAGCTAGACCACTTCCAGACTCATTGGAGCGTTGACGAAAACAATGAGAATGGAAATCCCGTTCGTAATGTGAAATTGCAGCTTCCCCAAACCCGCAGCACGCTCCTGATGAATGTCTTGCCGTCAATTCAGTACTGATAACCATATGGCTTTGTTTTAAAAGGACCGAGAGAGAGTGATAGCCATGGGCGTCTCCTCAAATGCAGTTTAGGCATCCTCTCCCGATCATACTGCATCCGCTGTCGCCCACGCGACGCAGCCAAAGCTGGCCACCAGATGCATGTCTTGCAGCTCATCTGTGGTCCCCACGTGGCCGAAACTGACCAGTGCGATTCAGCCAGGGTCGCCCACCAGACCTACTTACGGCAGGTCCGCCAGCTATGTCACAGCATGGCCTTGACTGACCACCACGATGCTGTGAATGCCTTCCACCAGAGAGACTAGCGGCTCACTGCCAAGGTTGACTGCCAGAGACAATGCTCGTATTTCTGCGAGCCAAGACACTGCGCCGCCCAGACTGACCTCCTCAAGGCAGTCAATGCCGCCTTTCAGAGACAAGTTTGGCAGCTACGTACGCTCACGGCCGGGGACGAAAATAATGATGAAAAAGCAGTGACGGAGCTTTGGCTTTCGCGCTCAGCCAGTGCGCATCAGAAGAAGACGAATTAGAATAAGAACAGTCGGCCCACAGCAAAAGCCTTGCGTCTTGTTTCTCTCTTCTTACGTGAGAATAGCTTGAATAAAGTGTACTTGAAGTATTTAGCCAAAGACAGGTAAAACAACTGTCGATAATGAGTGCTACGTTTTGTGTATTTCACAAATTTACAAGGCTACACTGGTGCACAAAGACGGAAGCCATCTAGCACCTGTGTTTGTAGACAGTGAGAGAGAGTACAGTCTGATTCATCCTGCTGTGTTTTTTGGCTTGAACAGATTGTGCTATGACAAATTTAAGGGCGCGCTCAAAGCATGCCTTTCGGCCGAGACAGTTCTTTGTCTGGCTGTTCCCTGTGTGCGAGCTTAGCGATGCGCGCGTGCCGATTACGTAAAGAAAGGAGCAATACGTTTGCTTTGTTGCTAATTTTTGGTGCAATGAAGAAGAGTTTGAAATTTCCTGTGACCGTGACCATACTTACTACAGGCTGCTGCACTTTCACTAGACGATTTGATTCGGACAACGACCCCGTCTCGAATTATTGGTGGACGGCACCGTTAGATGCTGAATAAAAGTCAAATCGTGATGACACCGAATTAAATACAAAATACTCTAATGAACTTGTTTTTGAGTAGTAAATCAACGCTTTATAAAAAAGGTCTACACTTTTAGTGTGACAAGCTTCAAAATACCCTCAAAATTCCGGGAAACGTTTTTTGAAACAAATCATCACAAAGATTAGCAAACAATATTTACGACACGCTTAAACCTACGATTCAAATATTTAAAAAGAGTGAAAACCACGGCTTTCGAGAAATTTTCTTACTGCAAGTGACAGTATTTTATACAAAATGCCTTCATCTCTTAATCAATATGGTGTCGACAGTGTGGTAACTACATAAGCTTCATGTTTCTAGGTAAGGGAGAGATAAAACAAAACTCACGCCTTACAGTTCCTGCATCTCATTTCTTTCAGCTTTTTTCGTCATTCGCCTCATTCAAAAAATGTTCAAAAAATATTGGATCTCTTGAGAATGCGCCATTCCGTTCGTCATTTCAAGTTTGAATAATGCGCACAACCATAGTTATTGTATAGTTGTCCTGCACATCCTAGTATGACATTGCTGTTAGGTCAAATGCAAATAAAATATCAGAAATGATAGGGGCAGTTCAGACGTCAAAATACAGCTGCGAACGTGTTTTGGCTAATGTTACGGAAGTATAGAGAAATGAGTAAAGTAATACAGTGACATAGGTAATTAACGGTATACAAAAGAAAGCTAGCTATAAAAAGCAGTTGTGCTAACAATTAAATTGCGATTTCAAAAGATCATTCAATAAAGATAGAAGAAATCACTTATATAGAGCATGCAAACAGCTCTGGTATATGAATACTTGTCATATTTGATGTATCATCAGTGCCTTTGGGGGTACGGTTCTTAGAATCTCACTGTGATTTCAATCAATCTTAACGTGTGTACGCTGAACTTACATCTATGAGGTCTTTCAAACGGCAGGCATGTGAAAACAAAAATGCGCGAAGCAACCCTACATTAGACTTTAATGAGGCGTCAAGAGAACCACTTCTAGCAATTCTATATTGGCATGAGAAATAATTGATTGACACCGCACGCATTCTTGTACGAAGCACGGTACAATACAGTTACGAGTTGGGTGTGTCATGGGTCCCATAAAAGAGGAAAACAAAAACAAACCTTTGAAGAGATGGTCGAAAGTGCGCAGACGTTCTCGCACTCGTTTACACTGAGAGAAAGCGAGTGTCACCACGTGACTCTGGGCCCCCAACAGAGATGTGTACACTTGACAATATAATTATCTGTAGTGTACGGCATACCAAAATCGTGATGTATACTTTCGCGGGATGCCTTAGTAAAAGACTTCGTCGCTGTAAACTTTCTGATATATATATTTTTTACTGCGTACCGATAGCGCACAGTACCCGTGGGCCGCTTTCCTTTAGCTTTCAATGAAATGTGACCTTCACGACAATAATCGAATCTATAGCCTTCGACAAGGCAGCCACGCACAGACCAATTTGCCTGTCCTTCGTCATAAGAGTTTGTTAAACAAACAAAATAAAACTGAACTCTTCTTTTTTTTCTTCGTATAATCTTTTGAAGAAACCGCCAGCTTTTAAAGCTTACTTTAGACAATGTTTATTGTTGTGCACGGTGGTTCATTAAGCGGTAATGTTGCCATTGAAGCAGACAGCGGAAGAATATGAACTTTGGCGAAAGGAATTATTACCAAATATATATATTGAGACCCCATGTTTAGAACGATCTTTCGTAAAAACTACAATTTTACGTGGTTGATTCCACAACAGCTAAATAATTATAGCGGCATGATTATAAACATAAATATGTATGGGCCTGCGATATGCGTTAATGCCATACCTTCAGAAAAGTGGCCCAGTGGTCAGCATATAAACTCAAAGTGTGCCGAGAATATGTTTTCAGAATCTCGACATTCCAAGAAAAACCGTACATTTATAGTGCCGCAAATATGAGAAATGCTAGTTCTTTTTAAATTAGAAGGCAAGCGCAATCAAACACAAATGCTAGAGCAAGTGGTAACGAAACCCTTAAGGACACTTGATCTTAGCCTTCAAGAGACAATCGCGATAGCGTAATCGGGTCCTATACCCCGTTACGCTATATTCGGATAGCGTAATCGGGCCCTACGCACATTCAAGCATGCAGCGAAGGAAGGAACTTTTGTTCGCGTAACGTAAGCCATTTCAAACTATCCTGGAGCGCCTACTGTAAATACAGCTGTGCCACTATGCCCTAATTCATCCTTCTGCAAACTTGCGAAATACCCACTGCGCAGAGGTCAAACCTAGGAAATTTGCTGATCATTATGAAGTGCGAGAGGTCAATATTTTTCAGTGTATTCAAGTAACACTATGCGTCGAAAAGGTACCACTCACACCTACACAGCTGCACAATTTCGAATGATTTAGTTGCTATACAACCCTCTTGCGTTTCGCAATTCAGATATTTCTATGTCTGGTTGAATTCCACGATTCTCCTTAACGCATTTGACATGGCTTGACAGACTATATCATCGCTTCTCGTCATTATTAGAGCCTTTTTCTTGCGAAGCAGTTCAAAATACCGGCGTCACTTCGTTTTGGAGCACTTGCTTGCCCCACAGAAGGCTTAAGCTTGATTCTCAATCTGGTCAAGTTCTTTTAATATTATCTTATTTTAATCATCGGCATCTATCTTGTATCCTCGCTCGTGCAGAACGCAGATTTTGCGCTCGCAACTAACACGTAGGCCACCGAACCCGTCACAGGTATATTTGCAAAATGAGCTCTTTAACCCTATCGCGTCGATAATAATTGCTGAGTGCCTTAGTGCTCCTTGCTGTCATTGCTGTCACATGCTGTCACATGTCTTTGTCTCACGTCGCATGACGTAACTCAGGCAAAAATTCAAGATATTCATGTATAGGCATAGCATAGTGTTTCCTAAAGTTACCTATAGAGGGAACTCTGGCGCTGCGATCGTTAGGTAACCATGGGAATGCTGTGTAGTACACGGATTTGCTGGTTTTTGTGCATGCGCTTCTGTCTTTGTTTATTGCTGTGTTTCGTTTTTGTTACGAAGGAAAGAACGAACCGTTTGGAACTTTGTGACGCCATGGCGATTGGTGAGCCTGAAAGGTTAATGTTGTGAAATAGAACTGGATAACATTTGCTTAATGTCGTGTCATGACAAACCAGCTCCAAGCCACGGAAAGCTAAAGGGAGCCAGAAGCTCGAGAAAAAGACGAACGTATGACTGCCACCTCACCTCAGTTCATAGAACATTTCATGCAATATTCTAAGGTTGCAGATTTGGCTGACGCCATCAGCAACTCATCTTCTCGTCAATTTAATTTTTTTCAAAAATGTGCCACTGTTACTACTAGCAACATCTATACGTTCCTTGGCTTGGTAGTCTGTTAATTTTGATTTTCTCCAACAAAGAAAAACGAACCCTTAAAATGTTCATTCTTTCATTTATTCATGCGCAGGTATTGCAGTTCTCTGCGAGGAATCATTGGTCAGCTGCCAGATTGTAAAAGAAAACACGTGTTACTTTACACAAGAAAAAAATGGTCTGCGCGCTACATCATGCATCTAAGCAATGCTGATCAACACTGCCATGTTTCACGGAGCAATGACACAAATGTTCAAAGGCCAAAAATTGAGAGAGATATATTTATGTTGCGACATGAACAACATTTGTTAGCTATCAAAAATAAATATAGCTTAGAACGTATTTCAAATCATGTTTATTGTGCACGCTACTCAACTGGGTAAAATACGAAGCACCTTGCGACGCCGACATCATCAACACAAGGACAATGTAAAGGAGCCCATGTACTGAGTTTGTGTTGGCCTCTTAGATGATTGCTGGCACGTGTCTTGCGCTCGCGCTACCTTTGCTTACTTCCTCCGCGCCAGCAGCTTCACTTGTTCTCTCTGGGCAGCAACGTGAACGCCTATCACTTTGCCGAAGCCATCGCGAGGCGCGCACGCCACACTATTGCGTAGTCACGTAACCAGCCGTGTTTACCCTGCCTACGGAACTGTTCCTGTCTGGCTCTGTGCTCTTAGACACCGAAACTGAGACAGGACGCTGTAAAGATGCTTTTAAATAAATAACCACCGCTCACTCGCACAAACGTGCTTTCCAGCCGTGATAAGTGGCTCATTTTGTACCTGCTGCAAGAAAAACAAAGAAAAAAAGGAGCAAAGCTTTCGTGCCAGTGGTCTTTTGAAGTGCACATATATTTGAAGTAGACGTGAGGATGACCATCGCCGTTGCTATTGGTAGTACATACGACGCGTTATTTGAACGTGGCACGTGCAGTCCGTGCCAGTGCCAATTTATTTTTACATCTAACTGAATTTCTTCTTATATACATCACAATTGCTACAAATGACATTTACTGTACTTTGCTTGCCTTGATCGTGTGTTAGTGTTTATTTACACGCCCTTGAATTCTCCTTCTTTCTCTCTGTGACTGAGTTATTCTCAATAAATGCGTTTTACAAGCATTGTATGTAAGATTTTAGGATATCAAAACACAGACTGCGTAAAAAATTTCTGGCTTGCAACGAAATAAAAATCCCTACACTACTTCAGGACAACTAAAGCCCAAAGTCTAACGCTTCCATGTTTTGAAATTGCATTCTCTAATAAAAAAAAGCAGATGAACGACAGTGAATTAGCCACGCGCATGGTAGCTCGAGACATGCGAGCAGCTTCGGTTACTAATTTTTGCTTCGTTTTCGTGATTAAAAAGCCGAAAGTGTACTAGTTGAGGGAACCACACCTTCCCTTAAAAGGGTTAAACCGAGATGAGGAAGAATAATAAGAAGGCAATGACCTGGCACCACTGACGTCCACTAAGTCAGAGTTAATGATATGACAATAACAGATATTCAGTGAGTACTGTATGATGACTCAGTTACTTAGCAGCATTTGCTTAGTAAAAGTGACTTTTGTGGCGGCCGTGAGAAACATTTGACGTCAATATAAAGTGCACAGTTTAATAGCAACTTGGGTTGGCTTTCGTTTTTTGACTTTTAGATGAATGCAAAACAAACAGTTCTTTTCTTAGATGGGTGCGCTGCGTGCTACGTGCCTCATTTGAACATTACCTTGTAGAAACATGGTGACTGCAGGACGTAGCCAGACCGGCATTCAAGAGAGCATGGCTACGTAGCTTAACCTATGAATGTTTTTTTTTTGTAAAACCAAACTTATAATGAAACCCTCCACTCTAACATAGCTATGTTGCCATCATCTATAAGCGCACTTCCTCATACGGCTCGCTGTTAAATGCAACAATTGTGTAGGTGAATAATTAACAGCGTCAGCAGATCGTTCGCAATTCTTTTTCAACCAAAATTTATGTTGAAGTGCAGATTCGCAGGCTTCATGCTCTTCATTGAGCTGTGGGTTGGCTATTATAAGAATCTCCGAGCTAAGTAGCGAGGTACCACTGAAATGCTACTAAAATATTGATAGATATCTCAACAAAGCAAAACACCATCAAATCAATAATTCAAATGATAGTGACGAGCATCCCAGGCGTACTATACTTCTTGACTAGAAAGACATATAAGTCGCATACGTCGTCAAACACTTCCTGCCGCATAACTGCACATATCTACGAGCGATTATGTGCCATTGGTGTGCGGGTTTGTGCCACAAGTGATATACACTTAGTATTTACCCAGCCACGACGAGAACACACATGGATGATTCGAAGGCGTGAGCGTTCAAAAAACGCTATAATCAGCAGTGTTATGTAACCCTGCAGTCTTTTGTTGTATTGGCAACACAAATGTTACAGATGTAAAATTGTTACTGTCTCTGTTTATTAACAACTGCAATAGAAATTTGCGGCACCCTTAAATATTTCATTGTTATTTAAGAATAGTGGCAACATTAAATATTCAAAATAGTTCGAAGCTCTAACTAGGTTCCTAATTTAAAAGCAATAACACAATGCAAAATGTGACCTGACCTTGACAGCAACTACAGACTAGCTGAACATATCTTCTCTGTTAGAATACACTTGGACATTTCCTACCTGTTCGCATATAAGAGGATACACGTGTAGATATTGCCTCACCATGATTTGCACGAAAGCGAACATTCGCCACTTTGCCACAGTCGCTCCGGACGGAGACGTTCTGTGACGGCTTCGCAAATTCACTTGTTTGCATGACGATAGCTGCGATAGTGATGCGATCTCCGTTGACAGGCTCGACCGCACATTCAAACAACGTGGCCGGCATCGGACGCTGCCTCGCCCTAGATGAAACACCACGACGTTTCACAAGCTTCTACATGCTTGTAAATGCTGGAGATAGGCACAGTTATTGAAAAACCGAAAAAAAGCACCCGAAGAAGTATCATCGTATGGCGAAAAGTGTGATAAGAACGAACAAACACACACACACATAGTTTCATTTTCTTACCCGCAAAATGGTCGGTGGCTTCCGCGCACTTATCGGCCATTCGCGGGATTTCTTTGCAGTGTAAACTAAAACAAGGTTATAATCACACTTGAAAACAGTTGTTGAAGACGTTCATTGACCCTCGCAAGACAGTTAGTTCGACGAAGTGTCTATCTGAAGCATACAATAAGCGCAGTTGAAAGTAGAATTCTCAATTTGACGTCACACGTGAGAGGGCGTCAGTACAAGATCTCGAGGCCAATAGTTCGTATGGCGCCCGCCATGGCACTCCGTAGAGCGCGGTTACCGGATCTGTGTTCGCTCTAACAATGACCGCGACTGTACACCTGTAAGCACGCGCAATGAGGCAGTGCTGCGAGACCAACTGTCGTTGATTTTGGCAATGCCCCGAACGTTCAAGTGTTTTCATTGCGAAAGAATTACCAAAAAGTGAAATAAAAGCTTTACATCCGCATTCGTTCTCTCTGCGATTCCGTCTATGCGGAAACATGAAGAGAATCACTTGCCCTAAAACACGCATATACATTTTGTCGACGTATGCGCTTGCTTTTTAGTTTTTTTTTATAAGCACCACCTCCAATACTTTTGGTTCTTTAAGTAAATTGATGTGTGCGCTTTTATATTAGCGTGAACCTTGGTAATACACACTTTTATTATTCCTCGCTGAAGCCCCCTCCCCCTCCCTGATAACGTAGCATCCCAAGACAATGCTAAGAACTGCATAGGTATCGCGTTTTTGACGAGCGCGTTTGCCGAGACGCTTTATGCTTGACTGCAGTACAACGCCGGAACGCAATTTCAAGCTACGGTCATCCGACTTCAAAGTGGAGTGACATGTTTTTACCTTCTTACGGTCATACCCGAAAACATAAAAAGGAAGCAATAAACATGCGTAGCAATATACTCACAGAACATGCGTTTTTCCTGCATGGTTGGTAAAAATATTGCTCTTGGTGCATAGCACCACAGCGTAATTGTAACATCTCTCATTACATTGGTTTGAAAAGAGGAGGGCTGGCAGGGTGGTTCTGGGCATTTCTCATGCACTACGTAATGTTTTTTACCACTCCTCTGGTCATTTTATTGTGGTAATATATGGATCTGCCCTCTCGCCAGTACCTTCACCTAATCTTCTTCCGAAAATACGTACTACTGCTCTTCTACCGAATTTAGATGCCTGCAGACACCTCGAAAAGTTTTCTGTCCTGTAATTTCCTAATATGGGGCTCGTGGAGCAAAAAGACTGCGATAAATTGCTTTTTTTTAATATTTCTGTGGTGTGAGAGCCCCATTTCAAGCTGGAATAGTTAAGAACGACTACCAAGTACGATTATTCGGCCTGACTGTTCAAAATCGCTCATCGAGCAGAGAAAACAGCAGAAGTTTAGCAAATGCATCGGAACACTTGCTGCAAATCTTCTGGACAGTCTGGCATATGTGTGTGTGCGTGTGTTTTCAAATAAAGAATAACATATGCATACTTTATACCTGATATGTTTTGTTCTTTTGCTGGGCCATCAAGCATCGCACTTAAAGTTTTGTCACACATTCCATAGCATACAGTAATTTCCTGCGTATAAGTTGAATATTAAATGACAAAATGAACCGCCATGAAAATTGAAGCGCGATACATTCCTTAAACAATAAATAATAAAGGTGGACAGTTTTAAATGAAGCTATTGCGCAAGTAAAGTTCACCATGAGGCGAACGTTTGATCTTTTCATGGAAGACGAAGTTGGTGAGCACTTGAGCACTGGCCTCACAGCCTCATGTGGCCGCGAAATCGGTAAAGAAGCGTGACGTCTAGGTGGCAGTGATCAGGCCTGAAATTGCTTTACTATGAGTACTTTCTTTCCGCCTTGCTTGAAGAGTCATCACCAGCAGTCTTCGCACGCGGCCCAATGCTATCGTAAGCGCCATTCGTGCCACAAAAAACGTCGAAATGTGCCATCGGTGCTTCAGCTCCCTTTGTCCTTAGCGCACCGAAAACCACGTCATCTGAGGTTTACGTAGATAGTGATTGTACAGGGAACAAGATAGCCATTGCTAAGTTTCTCTCAGAGGGTCGATGAAATAATGCAGCAATTTCAAAATTGTTTCATTTTGCCCTTAGTGCCGAGCATACAGTAAGTGGGTGCGAATGCGTAATTCTGTTCTTTTTTACTAACTTAGGTACTGCTATACGTAATAAGCTCATATCTAGTTTCGTTCTCCATAACAAAAATTGGACACCTTTCCATTTCATATGAGAGTCTTCTGAAGCTATAAAAGGTTGAATGAAGAAAAGTCCATTCTTCATGCCAGTACAGGACTCGCATGGATCTGTGAATCGCCATGAAAAAATTCATCGTTTTATAAACCCTACATATACACCAGTATGCTGGAATGCCCACATTTAGGCACTTCTTGAATTCGTTATATTCAGACAAGAACAAGGCAACAAACTACAGTTTTTTATAAGCGCTATATTCTACGAAACATTCACGTTCTCACTTTGGTATGCCGGCAGACTTTTCTGTTCTTCAATAACCAGCTGTATCTCTCTCGATTCTCTGATACTGTTGACAAAAGGAAGTTAATTTATCAGTGAACCTGATACTTTACTAAACTGATAACTGTTATGGTATGGTTATCAGATATACCGTTATTGTTAATGCACCTGCATGGCCTTCATGTGTCTTTTTTTCTTCCACTGCTTAAAAATGAACGCCCCTTCAGATTGTAGGTGCCTACCCTTGAGAAACAGGGGAGCAGGTGAGTTTTACTCAAGCTACCAGTCAAGTCTAACCTGGAGGTATCTACTCAACCCTAAACATCACCCCATGAACGGAGAGAAATAAGAAAAGTATCGTACAATAAGGCCACTCTATGTTTATTCTTCTTTCTCTTCCGTTTCTCTCTATTTCTGTCTCTATATAGTTATCTTGACACGATGATTGTGACTGCTCGTGAATTTCGTTTATGATGGGCAACGCCCGTCTGCTGATCGCCAACATCTCCTAGAACAGCATCCACACATACGTGTAGGAACGGACCGTTCTCTCCCTATGTACTGCTTGTGGCTTGCCTTGTCGTTCCAGAAAGCTGTTATGTCACCTGGGAGTAGGCTCCCGGCTGCTGCGCCAACGCTTAACCCTTGAAGGTTGTGTTCACTGCGGGCAGCTTAAGAGCGAAGCTCCTCTTGGTCTAACTTTGTCATGCATTGCGTGTAACCGAGAAAAGAAAACACGAGAAAGAAATGAAGGCAGTATCTCCCGAACAGTATAGTAAAGGCGCTGTCTCATAGAAGTGCATACAAATTGCAGATCAGCGAGGATATTCTAGATGGCGCTACTTCCCTATACGATTATTTGCTGCGTGGGCTCTGTCTGAATAGGCGGAGAATTAGTGTCTTTCTCAGTCTTCTGGATAGTCGCCGTACGTGGCGGGTCGTTGGTGTGGTTTGGAAGATGCAGAGTGGCGGGTGCGTTGAAGACGCTTGCGCTCGGCTTTCTTGGCTCACGTCTCATCGGTGTTGACCGCGGGCCCTCTGAATTCATGTAGCGCTATTGGACGCATTGATGCGTGCACGGACAGATGGACGGCGTAGGCTTCGCTCCCCTCATCATCATCCCCTCCGTGATTATGCCGTGATTTTTGTGGCTTCTGTGACACACTTAAGCATGGTCCCGCGTTTGACAGCTTCACGCAATGTCCCGCGTTTGTTACGCAGCATTCTTTGCTGGCTGTAAACGAAAATTCATCCGGCTTAAGTTCCCCACTATTGATGACCTCCTCATTCCGAGAGGTTATGTTTTTCGCGGGACTTGGCTTAATGAGCTTTACTGATGTTTGTGATTTAAGTGTACATGGTCACCCATTTGTAGACGTTTGTTTTATGGGGGTTTTCACTTGTTTTTGTCCAAGTCGTCATTTTCTTCGCTTCACATGGAATGGACTGAAAAAACTTTATTTGAGTCCTGCAGGACGCGCTTAGCGCGTAGCGGGTGTCTCCCACGTAGGGACCGGCAGGGAGTACCTGGCGGCCGCTTCGTGGGCCTGCTGGACGGCCCATTGCTGGTCGGCGAGAAGTGAGCTCCTGTGGGACCTCTCCCACTTGCTTGAGGTAGAGTCGGGAAGAGTTGTTCTACACTCTCAGAACATGTGTGCGAGTGTCGCTGTGTGTCCACATGATGGGCATGTGTCGCTGGAGTATGCATCGGGATAATAAACGTGAAGCGTGGCAAGGTTTGGGTACGTGTGTGTCTGTAATAGGCGTGGGGTTAATGCCTGCGGTCGGTTAAGCTTAGGATGTGTGGGTGGAAAATGCGGCGTTCCAGGTAAAAGTGCTTTGTAATTGCATTGTACGTAATTGGTTCATCCCGATTGGTATCCAACCCAGCAAGATGAGGTTGCCCTGTGGCAGCGCGGTCGGTAAGTGCGCACGCTGCATCATGGGCGATCTCGTTGAGGTTGGATAGGGCACGCGGCACCTGGCCGAGATGGGCGGGGAACCAGATGACAGTGTGGTGCTTCAGGGCACTCGGGTCCGCATTGCGCAGGATACGTAACGCCTGGTCGGAGATGACTTAGCGTTCGAAGGCTTTGATGGCCGGCCTGGAGTCACTGTAGATGAATTCCCGTTTGCTGTCGAGCATAGCTATAGCATAGCTACTTGCTTAGCTACTTCGGGGTTTCGGGTGAGGATTGTGGCTGAGTTAAGAGTCTGCTGCCCGGATTATACCGCGACCGTGGCGAAGGCTTGGTTGTTGCGATAGGCAGCGGCGTCCACGAACGAGACGTTGTTCGCTTCCATGTCTATGCGCTTGAGAATGGCGGTCGCCCACGCAAGGCGCCTGCCTCTGTTGTATTCGGGGTGTACATTTTGTGGTATGGGAGTGATCGTGATAAGGTCGCGGATTTCATGGGGAATTACAGTCAACTCTGGGGGGTCCCTGGCCCTCGAGGAGAAGAAGCCGAGCTCGCGCAGAATATGGCGGCCCGCCTTGATGGTAGTGAGTCGGGTCAATTGCACGTGTTCCTGAGCTTCGGCGATCTCTTCTAGCGTGTTATGTACGCCAAGCTCGAAGAGTTTGTACGTTGGAGTGGTGATAGGGAGGCCAAGGGCTCGTTTGACCACCTTGCAAATAGGCGCATTGAGTTGATCGCGCTCAGCACGTAGCCACTTGTGTATAGCGGCAACGTAGGTAAAATGGCACAAAACAAACGCGTGTACGAGACACAGCAGGTTGTCTTTTTGAGGCCATGGTGCCTGTTGGCTACTCTACGTACGAGTCGTATGGCATTCTCAGTCTTAGTCCTGAGCTTGTGTACTGTTTGGGTGTTGGTTCCGCGGGACTCGATGATCATGCCGAGGACCTTGATGGTGTCTACCCTGGGTACAGTACGACCATCTCTGGTGTGGAGGGTGATATTGCGTTCCGCCGGAGGTTTCCGCCCTTTGGGCTTGGCACCCCGGCGTTTGGGCAAATATATCAACAGCTCCGACTTCGCAGATGAGCACCTGAGACCGGTTTCGTCGAGGTAAGACTCGGTGGTGTCGATAGCCTCTTGCAGGGCGGACTCAATGAAGCCATCCGACCCTGTGGAGCACCTTATGCTTACATAATCCACATAGATAGTGTGATTTAGCTTATCTATTTTTGAAAGTCGTTCGGAAAGCCCGATCATCACGAGGTTGAAGAGCGTGGGTGAGAGGACGGATCCCTGAGGAGTGCCCCGCTGTCCGAGCTCCACTTCTTCCGACAATAGGTCTCCTACGCGGATGACGGCTCTGCGTCGAGTGAGAAAAGAGCGGATAAAGTAGTAAAAGTGATGACCTAGGCCAAGGGCTGCGATCGCTTTCAAGATTGACGAGTGCGTTATTGTATCGAAGGCCTTTTCTAAATCGAGACCGGGTATTGCACGAGTGTCCCGAGTGTTTCCACCGTCTACAATTTGATGCTTATGGAGTAACATGGCGTCTTGGCTGGATAACTCTGGTCGGAAGCCAATCATGTGGTGCGGGATGCAGTCGTTATCTTCGAGGTATCGACTAACCCTGTTGAGGACGACGTGCTCCGTCACTTTGCCCACACACGACGTGAAAGATATGGGGCGTAGGTTATCTAGGCTCGGCGCCTTTCTCGGTTTGGGTATGAGAACCGTGTGAGCTAGTTTCCAAGCATCGGGTATCTCACCCTTTTTCCATATCTCGTTGATAGTGTCAGTGAGGTAAGTGACGGAGGAATCATCCACGTTGCGTAGGAGCTTGTTGGTGATGCCATCGGGGCCAGGGCCTGAGCGGCCATTGAGCTCATGGAGAGCTCGGCGCACATCTTCAATAGAGAAGTCGGCGTCTAAGTAAGTGTTGTCGCTGCCAGAGTAATCAAGGTGAGGGGTCACAGGGCCCGTGGGAAGCGGAAGATATTCACATTCACAACTTATTTTCTATTCTTGTACTCATATCTTCCTTTCCGCTAACTCTTTCCTTTTCCCGCAATGGTAGAAAGGTGTTCATCCCCACCATGTGACAGTTGTCAGCTTGCTCTTTCCCACTTATCCTTGTATTCTTGCATATATTTTTTGTACCAGGCTTTACTGTCTTTCACCGCAAGCCGCAACCATGCCTCCACCACTGTCCATTACACTCCGTTGCTCTCTCTTCGCTTTCTTCACTTTGCCTCGAGTTTATGGTAGTACGTAGTGAGACTTGCCGCATATATGTTACCCATACCCGCCCGAGTTTTTGCGAATGCTGTGAGTTATGCCTCGAGCTTAAATGCCAGCGCTGTTAATTTCAGGTAAGTACGTTCTTGTCGCAAGTACAGTGGCCAAATTTCTAGAAACAATGGCTGTCTGCGGCGAAAAGCTTCGTGACGCCTTTTCACGGGTGCATGCGAGACTTCAGAGCATTCAGAATGGAGGAAGAAAAAATTCGGCAGATCCCACGTACCTGGGAATCAACGTTATGCGAAGCATGTGGAAGGAAGGTTACCGTGTTGCAATTTTAGGGGCAAAGCTCCTTAGGGCGTGGGCTGTGCGTCCCCTGTATGTAGCCACCTCTAGTTTAGTTCTTGCAGTGTTCACTAGATGGCGGTACCGTCCCCTGTATGTAGCCACCTCTAGTTTAGTTCTTGCAGTGTTGACTAGATGGCGGTACCGTCCCCTGTATGTAGCCACCTCTAGTTTAGTTCTTGCAGTGTTCACTAGATGGCGGTACTGTCTCCTGTATGTAGCCACCTCTCGTTTAGTTCTTGTAGTGTTTACTAGATGGTGGTACTTGCAGCTGATGATGAAAAGATGCAAGATGTTATAAACTAGAAAACGGTACTTGTAGTTGATGAAAGACTCGAGATCTTATAAAATAGGAATGATGTCACATATGGCGCGTGTCATTGGTTGAAGGCAATCGTTCGATTTAGTGCGGCGACGTACGCTAGGGGGAGCGATGTAATGAAATCGAGTGGGCAAATGGTACAGAGGATTCATCGTTTACCAGGTTTACCTCCGGAGCTTCGCCCACTCATCATTATTCACTTCGTGGATATGGCGGCACTTTTTAAAGACGATATTCTTTCTTTGGGACCTTTGACGCAAAAATTTTGGCCCGTCTGTCTGTCTGCCTGTCTGTACATTCGTCTGTTTGTTGACTATAAACAGCATCGGGTATTTGAAACGGCTTACCCCATCCGCAGCGGCCACCAATGTTGCTTGAAGTTCAGCGTTCATACTTGTGCAATTGTCGATTAAAAACCAATAATTGCGCATGTCTGGGGCACCCTAACAACACGTATATACTCTGCATGTGCGCCTTTCACTAGAAAAGCCATTCCTAAGTAATGTTAAGGACCAAAACGCTTATCACGCTGCGCTGACCATGAAAGACCCTGCACGTAAAGAAGAGTGTTTCTAACGCTTTGGTAAAACGAGACGGTGGTGGCACCTGCCTGTCGCCTTGCGTTTTACACCTTATCACCTCTGAGACGGGCGCGCACACCCGTCTCGAAGCCACGTGCTTTGTTTTCGAAAAAAACTTCCAGATGGCGCTCATGTCTCACGTGTGACGTGACTTGATGCACTCGTTCACCTAAGCTGCACGCTCGAGGCAATCTAACGCAGCGCCTCCAGAATACAATTCACCAATTTTCTTGCGCAGATCGAGCGTCAAATAAACGTTTTGTTCACTTTCTCCACGCGCAAGACTATAGTCTTTCGATGACATTTGCAGAGAAAATGCAGATATGGGGCCAATTTTTCTTTATTCAGTGACACGTCATTGAACGATACTGAATATATGTACAAATGTTGTACGCACAAACATATGTTGATGAGTTGCAGACGTTTATGTAACAAGTTGTCTGCGCTTGCGCAACGATGCCAACTGCGACATGCGTATTAGCAACACCTGAAGCTGATATATAGCGCTGATGCTTGCGAAGATGCTGGCCCTGGACACTGCTTCATAAATCAACTATGAGAGCTAACCACAGTTGATGTTGACCCGGCTGTAGCAAAGGAGTTTATGTTGACCCGGCTGTAGCAAAGGAGTGTTACGGCTGTAGCAAAGGAGTACATATGTAATGTTTATAAAGTTGGGTAGGCAGCGCTGAAACAACTATTGATGTTTTATGATGATTAGCGTCTATTTGAAACGTAGTTCTGAGACCAGGCTTAGCTCTGCGGTAAAATGCAACATTGTCATGCAGAATGCTTGGGTTCTATTCCAGCTGTAACCCTGACATTAGCTGCCGATGTCGGGTATTTCTTAACGCTCGCGCGGTTTAAAATTGCCTTGTGTGTTCTCGTCGTTCCTGGGTAGATACTAAGTGTCAATCACCTGTGGCACAAACCCCATAACAGCGACACATAGCCCATAGCGACACATAGTGACACATTATAAGAGACGCCGTAGTGGAGGGCTTCGGAAATTTTGACCACCTGGGGTTATTTAACGAGCACCCAAATCTGAGCTCACGGGCCTACAACATTTCCGCCTCCATCGGAAATGCAACCGCCGCAGCCGGGATTCGAACCCGCAACCTGCGGGTCAGCAGTCGAGTACCTTAGCCACTAGACCATCGCGATGGGGCATTTCAAAACACCTGCGTGAGTCGGCCGGTCTGCGCCGAAACAGTGCGTTTCGATTTAAAGCTGTGAGGCGCCGTACTCCGAAGTATCGGCAAGACTCGTTGCTGGCGTGATTTTGCGCAAAAGGTCACGTGTTGGGCCAACCTTGATGGCTTCAAAACGGGTTGGCTTGCAAAGGCTTGGTGCGTGAGGTCATGCTCCCTCCTGTTTTTTTCTTTCTCCTTGATGTTCAGTTCTCGCGCGCTTTTTTTTTTGTCCGCTGGCTTACTCGTGCGCTCGCTTCGAATGCATGTGCACCGGGTGCCTTAGAAAGCTGAAAATATCACATCTGCAGTCACCGCATAAGCGCCAAGTGGTTAGCTTAATGGTTCAAGTTTTTTTTTTTTTTTTGACCATGCAGGAACGACTTTTCAGTAACCATGCAACGTTCTCTTATCATGGCAAGCAGTTAAGAGTTGCGGGTGGTAGTATGCTACCGCAGGCTGTCCTCTCCTGTCGATTCTTGGCGCAACGCATGCGAAGCAATACAGAGAATAGTCGTGTGCAGCATAGCCAAGCATATAACAGCATAGGTCCGATAGCGAGCTTAGGATGAGAAGGAGTGATGGGCAGACTAAGAGAAGGGAAAAGAGTAAGGCAGAGTATGAGGCATTATAAGGCATATCATAGTCTTGTATGGCGTCATGAATGTGAGACCGTGTATTGATTGATTGATTTGTGAGGTTTAAAGTCCCAAAACCACCATTTGATTATGAGAGACGCCGTAGTGGAGGGCTCCGGAAATTTTGACCACCTGGGGTTCTTTAACGTGCGCCCAAATCTGAGCACACGGGCCTACAACATTTCCGCCTCCATCGGAAATGCAGCCGCTGCAGCGGGGAATCGAACCCGCGACCTGCGGGTCAGCAGCCGAGTACCTTAGCCACTAGACCACCGCAGCGGGGCGAGACCGTGTATAGAAGAGCCGCGTATAGTTTACCACTAACTGCTACTAATCAAGATATTTTAGTGAGACAGGCCAATGTCGTCATAAAAAGCTTACGTCCTTGGCCTCCCTTTGATTTGCTGCTTGACTTTTATGAAGCTAGACTAATATTTGTTTCGGAAGTCGCAGTGCTTGCACGTGTGTACACAACGTCGGCTTCAAATCACATTGAAATACATTGCTACATGCATGCATTATGCTTATTGTTATTCTGGGCAGCTATGCGCGTGTGTGCCTTACGAGGAAGACGAAGGACGTTGTCTCCACTCGATCACTGGAGAACCGGTCACGCTATGACTGCTGGTTTTAAATACATCTTATCCACAGCCTCGTCTCTAGGGCGTCTCTTCTTTTACGTAACATATTCAGTGGAAGTGAAACGTTCCCCGCCCTCACCACGAAGCTTTGCAGTGGCCGCACTGTTCAATCAATCAATCAATCAATCAATCAATGAAGCTTTATTTTCATAAATAGATATATGCAATTACAGGAATTATTTGGACCGATAGCCTAAAGTGGCTAGTGGACGGTCCAATACAATGTGCAACATAAAAAAGTGTACAGGTCAGCTCTGAGGTAACAACATAAAAAAAACAATCATGTGATACAGATAACACAGTAATACATTTTTTCCTGCAGATATGCATACTTATTAGCTGGCAGCTAGTTTCTATACATAGGCACTTATTAAAAAAATACAATGAAAATCGAATCACACACACATGCTTACATGCCTTGACTCCACAGAAAAAATGATTTACATGCCATGCTGAAATTACGTGCCGTTTTATTCTCTAGGGGGACCGTGTTCCATATTTTTGTTCCACTAAACTGTATCAGTCTTTCTCCGTAAACATTAAAACATTTGGGCAGATTGAAATTACCATTCGAAGCATGTCGCGTATTGCGTTTAGGAATTGAAAAAAGATCAGCAGGCAAAGGTGAATTTCTATTAATTATCTTATTTACTGAAACAGCAATTTTGTAGTCACGCAACATCGGAACCGAGAGAATGCGTTGTGATTGGAAAATAATACTTACTGATTCACCTTGGCTTATGATTTTCAGTGTACGCTTTTGAAGTCGTTCAAGAGTTTTTAGATAACTGTTGTACGTCACACCCCACGATTCCAGACAGTAACCTATGTGACAATGACACAATGAAAAGTAGAGTGTGCGGAGTATAGCTTGTGGAAAATATTGGCGAGCTTTTATTAGAGAATAGCAGCCATAGGCTAGCTTTGCGCACACACTTTGTACTTGCTCATGCCAGTGTAAGTGTTCACCAAAAGTGACGCCTAAATATTTAAAACAAGGAACTTGTTGAATAGGAGTGTTGTTTATTGTTAGGTTAAGAGATTCAGCGTCAATATGTTTCCTACGAGAGTGAAACACCATATACTTTGTTTTAGTACAGTTAACAGTCAGCTGATTCCTGGCAAACCATTCCGAAATGTTCGATAAATCGGTCATCGCGTCATTTTGTAAATCTGCTAAGGAGTGTCCTGTGAAAACTAAAACAGTGTCGTCCGCGTACATCAGTGCCCTTGACCTCTGTAGGGATCGCGGGACATCATTAATATAAAGAGAGAACAATATAGGGCCCAAAACTGAACCCTGTGGCACCCCGCATTTAATATAACCGTAGGATGATTTGATGTCACCAATGACTACCTTTTGTTTGCGTGCCGATAGATAACTAGAAAAAAAATCAAGCGAGTTACCTTTTATCCCATAAGAATGCATTTTTTCCATTTGTTCAGTCTCCAGTCATGGCTACCGAAGACAACAACCCGTCAGCGTCTCCATCTGTAGCTCCAGCCACTGCATACCTGACGATACCCTCCCCCCGTGATCCCGGTACATTCTCTGCACAGCCTGGGCTTGGCGTTTACTACTGGCTTCGTATGTACGGGCGTGTTAGCCAGACACACCAATGGGAATTTACCATGATGCTCGTCAACGTAATCTTTTACTTAGACGGCACCCCACGTGTTTGGTTCGAGGCCCATGAGACTGAGATCACCAGCAGGGATGTCTTCATGGAGCAAATACGCAACATCTTTGGGGACCCGTCCGGTTGCCAAACGGAAGCGCGAAAAGAACTCGCCACTCTTGTGCAGTTTAACTGAGTCGTATGTCTCCTACATACAGGACGTGCTCGCGTTGCGCCGGAATGTGAACGAGCAAATGACAGTGTGACAAGGTGGGTAACATACTTAAGGGCATCGTGGACGACACCTTCAACTTCCTCGTGTACATTAACGTCACGACCGTCGATATGACTATTAAAGAATGCCACCACTTTAAAATCGCGAAAATCCGCCATATCCTGCCTCAATTTACGCGGCACCTAAACACAGCTGTTACATCAACCTGCACCGATCCCGGTGCCACACCATTCATGCAGGACAGCGTAACACGAATAGTTAAACGGGTGCTTGAGGCGTCCAGTCTGACGCCATTTCATTCACTTCCTCTCGACCATAGCGCTGGACAGAGGCCTCCAGCAGTCTCCTTTATTTAAGCCGTCGTTGGGCAAGAAATTGCAAAGCTCGGTTTTCCTGTGACCTGCTGTATTTCCCGACACGCCTCCAGACCGATGATAATAAATGCACCACACCATGACTCTTATTTTCTTCCGCGATCCCGCAATTCGACAGAATGGAGAATCGCAGAGGACAAACTGATCTGCTTCCGCTGCCACCGAGTTGGCCAGGTCTCCCGCTACGGTCGCAGCACCAACCTGTGGCGCATTTTCCTCTTCTCGCCCATATGACGACTTCCGGTGGTATTCGCCCGGCCGTTTGTCAGGCGTTCCTAGCAGCCGCTCCGCCGCTCGTTCACCGTCACCTCAACGCCGCTGTTCTCCATCGGCCCAACGGTGCCGCTATCCATCGCCGGTCAACTATGGATCCTCTCGGACGGAACACAAGACCATGCAGCTCCGGGAGGTAGTGCTGCGTCAATTGCGACTGATCCTAATCCTTCGTTGAAGCTCTTCACTAGTTCGAGCTTGACTGAGGTGTATGAGGACGGCCTATATTTGACGGCGTTAGCCGATACTGGAGCTCAAGTGTCCATAATGAGTGCCCATCTGTGTCGCCTACTTAAAAAAGTCATCACACCTGCAGCGACTAATGTCCTACGTGTCGCTGATGGTGGAACTGTGGACATCACTGGAATGTGTACAGCTCGTGCTAGCATTGCCAACCTCCTTGTTCCCGTTGTGTTTGCGGTGCTCCAGAACTGCCCACACAACCTAATCTTCGCCATGGACTTCTTATCGACGCATTCTGCACTGACCGATTGTGACACCGGCACTATCTGCCTAGAACTTCCTCTTCTTCCATATTCTAACCTTGAACTTCCGATTAGCCTATGCACCACTGACTTCTTCCGGCTACCACCTAAAGTTCTCACATTCGTTGAATTTGCAACGCCCTCTGCAGTGCTCGACGGCAATGATATCGGGACGCCGACTCCTGGTGTTCTCCTGGCACGTGACATTACTGTTTCACACTCTGTCGTAACCGTGGCTTCTAACCAAACATATTTGCCTGTTATGATTTCGGTTTCCTAAAGTAAGTGCTACCACAAGCAATTTCCGTCGCCAAGCTACGACCCTTAATCGACGACCACGTCGCCAGTTTTGCGGCAAACGTATGTACTACCGATCACCCATGTTAGCCGCAGGATGTCGCGTGCCTCTATGCGACCTTACGCTTCATGATCGCCCCGGACCTCAAACCTGACAAGTCAGCCTCGCTATGCCGTCCTCTGGCTTCATACCGCGACATCTTCGACATCGACAGCCGTCCACAAGGCCAGATTTCACTCGTCGATCACCGCATTGACACACGTGACTCTCCTCCCATTCATTGCGAACCATACCGGGTGTCTGGCCCCGAGCGTAAGGTAACTCAAAAGGAAGTCACCAAGATGCTAGCCAAAAGAATAATTGAAGCCTTTTCGAGCCCTTGAGCGTCCCTCGTTGTGCTCGTTAAAAAGAAAGATGAAACGTTTCGCTTCTGCGTTGATTACCGCCATCCAAATAGAATCACGAAAAAAGACGTTTACCCTTTGACCCACATCGATGACGCTCTCTATTGTCTCCACGGCACCTGATACTTCTATTCAAAAGACCTACGTTGGGGCTATTGGCAGATTCCTATCGACAAAAAAGACCGAAAGAAAACTGAGTTTGTAACTTTAGACGACCTATAATAGTTCACGGTTATGCCATTTAGGATGTGCAACGCTCCAGCCACGTTTGAGCGCATAATTGACTCTCTGCTACAGGGGTTCAAATGGTTAACATGTCTTTGTTACTTGTTTCTACCTTCACGGCAGAGTAAGTTCTTATCAAACGTCCCAGGTTGCGAACCAGTGTGCAACAACCGTAATCTATTACATTGCGGCGGTAAAGGGCCTCGGACGTGGCCATAGAAAAAATTTATATCACCCCAGTATTTATATGATCACGGTTCCTTAATACTTTTTTTCTGGTCATAAAACTCCCGCGTCACTCTATTGAAAAGCTTCATACGCCACCCGCACTTTGCACCCGAGGCACTGGCGTAGATAGAGGGGTGAGAAAGCCGGCTCGGCTGGCTGCTTCCCAGCCAACGGAGAACAACGCGACAGGTGGAAACATGCGATCCCGCGACACAAGATTGCCGACATTGTACGTGCCGACGTGTCCACAGTGAACGGAGTCATCGTTTCACTGCCCCGAGAGTGACAGACAGGTGAAAGACGCCGTACCAACGATTTTTGAAGGTTTGCCTTCTTACCTCTTCAAACCAAAACAGCGTTCACGTGCAACGAAGCGCCCATCTCTCCAAAGACCACGAGCACTTTCTCCGGAGTGTGATGCGACAGTTTAATAAATGCAGATTCAAATAATCTACGTGCCTGGGCTCTTGGCAGTTTGTGATTATCGACGAGTGCCAGTAATCTCTAGAAATATTTAAAAAGGGCGATGTAGTTTTATGTACAACTGATTTAAACTGAACAACTGCGTCGAAGGAAGATCCTGGTTGTTTTTTGTGGGCACGTAAGGACAAAAGGGTGGCTAATTAGAACGCGTACTTAGAAGTCGTTGTGATTGAGAAAGTACAAGGAAATCAATAAAAAAATGGCAAATCCCACGTACAGTGGAAATCGACGATATGCGAAACAGGAAGTAGAAAGGTTGATATGTCACTTTAAAATCAGCACAACGTTACGAGGTGGAGGTAAATGATGCTGTACGTGACTTCCATTTCATGATTATCATGTTTGTATGCATCGTTTAGCTTTGTAATCTATTCACGTCACGTGATACCAAATTTATTGTAAGTGGAGCTAGCGAAAAGCCCGCGAGCTATGAGCGTGGTAAATTGTCAGGTTCTTACATGACACGCGTGTCAGGATTATCATGTTTGCACCAGTCATATATTTCGTCATTCATTGACGTTACGTAACACCAAATTTGGTATATGTGGAGCTAGCAAAAGGGCCGTGAGTGCCTCATAAAGAGCCCAATATACTCCCATGTAGCGTTGACGTGCGCCCACGCTGGGCACAGCGACGCTACGTTAGAAAAACGCGAGCACTTTATAGACTAACGCCAGGCGCAACCGGTACGACCAGCGTCCGCCAGCTGGGCCGACGGCAACCGGCGCGAAATTCGACATGCTGCATTTTATGCGAATGCGTTACCCAGACAACACTGCGTCTCCATCTTTTCATGACAGAGAGACGCCGAACGCGCTGAAACATGCATGCGTCAAAGCAACGCAGCGCGTCGGTTGTGGTAGAAACATTTATTCCCACTTTAGAGTGTTGGGGCCGAGCCCTTTGATGGCACGTAGGGGCTCCTTCCCGGTGAGATGGCACCCTTACAAAGCAAAGGAAAACCCTTGAAGTGCGATGCTCTTCATGGCGCCCGAGAGGATCCAGCGCTTATCGTATGCAGAAGTGCTGGCGATGGTGGTCTCCCAGTATGACACTGCCACACCCGGAGGTGGGGTATGTGGGAAGGTGGGACATGTGAGGAGTATGTGGAGGAGGTCTCCTGGTTTGCCGTAAAGTTTGCACGAAGAGTGGCATTGGTCTTGGTTACGGGTGTTTAGTAATACGGAGTATGGGGCAGTCTGAATTTGTAGGCGTCGCCAGTGTGCGGCCTGCGCTATGTTTAGGGATAGAATTGGGGGTGTGTATATTATTCGATGATCCCGGTAATACGATAGAATATCACGAAAAAAGAGTAAGCGCTCCTCAGCCTGTGGAGGGGCTCCATTTCTCCTGCCTGGAAGGTGAGACCTCGGGCTAGAAAATGAGCCTCCTCGTTGCCCAGGAGGCTGGCATGTGCTGGCGTCCAGGTGAGGGTTGTGGATAGCTGAATCTGCCAGGAGCGTAGTACGCGAGCAGCGGTACGGGATATCAAGCCATTGTCATAGTTCAATTAGCTGATTTCGAGTTGCTAATGATTGTGGTGGTGGATGCTGGGATGACAACAAGCACCATAGATGCCTCTTCAGCCTCTGTGGAGGAATTTGTGACCATTGAGCACGAACTTAGATCTGCCTGATTGTCAACCACCAGAAGGGCCACGCGAAATCCTGACGCATATTGCGCTGGGTCCACGTAGACCACATCCTGGTCCTCGCCATATTGTCTCTGGAGGGCCCGCGCCATTGCCTTTCTGCGTTTCTCGTCTCACGCAGGATGCATGTTCTTCGGGATGGGGGGGTACGTTTAGCTGAGAGAGCGGAGGTTAGAAGAAAGGGGGACCCCATCAGGTGAGTGTGTAATTGCGGCTAAGTTTATTTGGGACAAAAGAGCACGGCCAGCCACCGGATCAGACAGACGACATCTTTGTACCGTAAAGGTGGCTTCAGCGAGTTCCTCAAATGTATTATGTACACCAAGTTTGAAGAGTCTCTCATTGGATGTGGTCAGGGGAAGGCGCAGAGACGTTCCTGTACAACCCCGTAGACGTCCGTTAACCCGGTATCTCGTTATGCCGGAGAGGTAGGGAAGGGAGGGCACAAGTGGAGCGGCTTACTATGTAAGCCTGGGTGAGACGAAGCGTGTTTCACTCGCATAGGCCAGCCAGCCGCTGTGTGACGCTGGCCTATGTGCGACGCTGGCCTCACTGTGCGACGAATCAGTCGAGTGGTCTGCTGATCATGCCTTTGCAGAGTTCTAATGACTTCTCCAAGCACGTCATTTGAATAGAGAACTAGCCCTAGCACCCGAATTTTCGAGACAACTAGAATGGGGTGGGAAACTAGCGCGAGAGAAATAGGGGGAATGGCTGAAATATGTTGCTTTGGTCAGTAAATAAAGAGCTCCGATTTGGAATGCGAGCAGGGGAGGCCAGGTTCTCGAACATATGTGCCGATGGTGGTTAATGCCAATTGTAAGTGTTCTTCTATTTCGGCGTCACTACCATGGTTTGCACAGACGGTAATGTCGTCGGCGTAGAAGCTGAAGTGGATGTCGGGGATCTGACCCAGCTTTTAAGGCAGATGAAGAAGTGCTATGGTAAATAGAATAGGTGAGAGAACTGCTCCCTGGGGCGTACCACGTGCGCCAAGCTTGATGCCTAGCAGGCTGGGATCGCCAAAGGTAAGTGTTGCTGTGCAGTGACTGATGAAGTCTCGGACGTAGTTGTACGTCTTTGCGCCGGCTCCCAGGGCTATGAGGTTCTCTAGGATAGATGAGTGCGCAACGTTCTCGCATGGGTTTGTTAGATCTACTCCTAAGATAGCTCTAGTATCACAGGTTTGAGAGTCACGAATGTGGTGTTTCAGTTGCAGATAAACGTCCTGCGTGGAAATCCCAGAGCGAAATCCATACATGCAAGTAGGCAAGAAATTATTGCCTTCTAGGTACTGGCAAAGTCTAGTTTGGAGTGCATGTTCCATGACGTTGCCGACAAAAGAAGTGATGGATATAGGCCCGAGGTTAGACGTAAGGAGAGGTTTCCCAGGCTTAGGTATAAAAATAATTTTGTCCCCCTTCCATTGTGGTGGAAGGATGCCCCTTAGCCAACACTAAATAAAGTATTCAGTAGGGATGGAAATTGATTGATCGTCAAGATTACGGAGTGCTTTGTTGTGAATACAGTCCGGACCAGGAGCGGATAGTAAGTGCTTAGTTTCTGTAGTTAGGCTTGAATTTCGGCTACTGTAATCAGTTGGTCGAGGAGCTCATGAGGAGGACCTATATGTAGGACATCTATCTATTTATCTATCTATCTATCTATCTATCTATCTATCTATCTATTTATTTATCTATCTATCTATCTATCTATCTATCTATCTATCTAGTCGCTTGCATCAGGGGGCTCTCGTGATCGCGTGAACCAAAATTATTATAGGAGGATGAGATTATTTCACGATTATGACGCAATATTCAAGGCATTAATACTTTCATAATTCCGTCGCCTACGCCGTTAAACACCTCCCACTAAAAAGCGGCACAGACCTGTGGCCGGGTATGTGCCACTGGTATGCTGGTATGTGCCACAGGTGATCGACACTTGGAATCTACCCAGCTACGACCAGAACACATAAGAAAAGTTCTAACACGTGATAGTTAACAAAATTCAATCGGCAACGCTGATCCGATGGATGCAAAAAATAAATTTCAAGGTCTCAGCAGGAATCTAACCATAGCATTATACATGGCAATCAAACATTCTACCACAAAGCCATTCCAGGTATATTTTAAATGCGAAGCATTTCTTAGCAAACTTCGGTGACTTTGAGCGTATCTATCTATCTAGCCGTTTACGTTTGGTTGCTCTCATGGTCAGCCCCTCAACTTTGTGTGAACCAAAATTAGCAAGAGAGGGTAAGATTGTTTGACGAATATGATGCACAGGTCAACACATTTGCCAATTGTCAATTAGTCAATACCCCATTGCGTACGTCGTCAAAGACTTCCCGCCAGACCGTGGCACATACCCACGGTGGGTATGTGCCACTGGTTTGCGGGTATGTGCCACAGGCGATTGACACTTAGTATCTACACCGAGACGATGAGAACACACGGGGACAATTTTAACGCGATAGCGTTAAGAAATACCCGACATTTGTAGCGTCGACCCGAGGAATGCAAAGAGTTAAAGTCAGTGTCCCAGCTGGAATTTAACCCAAGAATTTTACGTGGCAATGAAGCATTTCTCCCCAGAGCTACACTAGGTCTCTCGACTTGTTTGCAAATAGACGCTAATCCTTGTAAAACGTCTATAGTGGTTGCAGTGCAGCCTATCCAATTTTATAAACATTACATATGTGCTCCTTTGATACAACCGACACGTCACGTTAATGTCAATAGGGGTAAGTTGTCGTGCGCTGAAGTTGTTTTATGTACCAGTGCCCAGGGCCAGCATCCTCGTGAGCATCAGCGCTTCATATCAGTTTCTGGTGTTGCTAATACGCATGTTCCAGTTGGCGTCGTTGCGCAAATGTAAACAACTGTTTATATATACATTTGCAACTGTTCAACAGATGTCTGTGTGTGCAACATTTTTTAATATATTTAGCGTCATTTCATGACATAGCGCTCAATAAGAAATTTGCAACACAGCCACCTGGTTTTGTTTCGCATAACGTTGATTCCCAGGTATGTGGATTTTGCCAATTTTTTTTTCAAATAGACCTGAATGTTCGTGAAACGTTTATTGCGGTTGCCGTGCTGGCTTTCCAATTATATAGTGATAACATATGCACTCCTATAATAAAATCGTGACGTTGGGTTAACGTCAGTTGTAGTTAGATGCCACGCGCTGAAATTGATTTATGTTAGAGCTTTCAGGGGTACCATCCTCGCAAGCAACAGCGCTTCATATCAGCTTATCACTTCTGGTGTTGCTAATACTCATGTTCCCCGTCGACATCTTCGCGAAAGTGTAAAAAACTCAATATACAAACATTTTCAAGGTGTGTCTGTGCCTGAAGGATTAGTACGTATCTTTAGCGTCATTTCATGACGTGTGGCGATATAAAAATTTCAACATGGTCACCTTTCCTGCGTATGGTTCGCATAACGTCGATTATTAAGGTACGTAGGATATGCCGATTATAATAATAATAATATTATTATTATTAGTATTATTATTATTAATATTATTATTATAGTTATTATTATTATTATTATTATTATTATTATTATTATTATTATTATTATTATTATTATTATTATTATTATTATTATTATTATTATTATTATTATTATTATTATTATTATTATTTCATTGAAACCTGCCAATACATTTATTGAGCCTGAAAGGCAGAGCTGACGGTTATCAAATAACAAGAACTGATTTCGCCAAAACCGCACACATGCATTTTTCCCGAATACATACATAATACTGACGCGCTTGTGGAGCTTTCCATTAAGAAATAAAACTGATGCTAATACACGTAAGGTCACTTGGTCTTACAATCCCTCATGCAAAAGCAAGAATGCAATAATAGGACACCGTCAAATTTTTGCTTACGTGAAAAAAGAAAACAAGGGGGAAAACCACAAAAAATAAAGAACACTTGACAAAGCACTGTATCGTTCCAAGGCTTTGAGAAAAGACATTAGATTGAATTATTTTACTACACCAAGAGCTATTAAATAATACATATTAACCGCAATAAATGAAGTGGGAAGCACAATGAACGGCCAGTTCCGTAATTTATTGTCTAAAACTACGAACAAGCAACAATGAAAGCACTATTGCAATACAATAAACGCCCAATCAACAAAGGTAAGCAAGTTGTTAGAAAAAAGAAAAGTTAAGTAAAGTTGTACTTATGTAGCGCAAATTGTTTGTAGTAGCAGATGTCATTCAACGGTGATTACGCAATAAAATGTTTGCTTTCGTTATTGTTTCTTTTTGTACTGCATGCGTCTTTTTTATTTCACGTTCTGCCTTAGCATCGAGTTGATGTTTTTTCAATGAGGGGAGCAGCTATTGACATGCTTCCTAATTACTTTATTACAACGTACTCAAGATTTAGTCGCAAAGACTGTACACTTGGCTGAGACCATGTCGGACCGTTCGGGAATCTTTGTGAATGTCAAGCTTAGGTGCACGACGCGAATAGTCCCGTATAAAAGAAAACTTGAAAGAACGCCAGCCGGCGATAATATTCGAACTTGCAATGACTGATATATAAAAAACAAGCCATTCCTCTTATGATGAAGTTAGTCGACAGCCGGAAACCGTGGTTGCCGCTATAGGTACTGCTTGTATTGCTTGTACCTGTCATATATTAGTATATCGCAAGTATTGCATGTACGACAGGCTCTGATTACTTTGCTACAAATTGGCCAGAGTAATGAGTTTCGTGACAATATTTTGCGGTTCTACATCGTGAAATGTCAACTTTTGTGTAGCTTTTATATTTGAAAATACCGCAAAGAAAAGAATTGAAGAAGCTCTTCACGAAGGTTCTGGTTGCGATAAGTCTTTGTACTAAAAAACGTTAGCCGGTCTATTTGACCTGATGAATTATTTAGAAAACTTAGGCTTCCATTTTCTTATCGAAAATGTAGCTCCGTGGAAATAATTCGACAAGACAACGAGAGGGAAATCATTCTGCACTATTCCGAGTTCCTTTGTAAGTGTAGTGATACCAGGATGCCAAATTAATCATGCGTGTTAGAGCTTTGAACGAATGCAAGTTGTATGAGACGCGTCATTTGAGTTAGGACTTTTCTATATTAAAGTTTATTTCAAAACAATGCTGTGAATATTCAGCTTCGGGGTAATGTTTTTCACAATATGGTTTTGTGACAAGTTGGTAAAAAAATTCGGCAGATCCCACTTACCTGGGAATCGACTATATGCGAAGCATGAGGAGGCAAAGTGAGCATATTGCAATATTTATGACGCTAAATATATTGTAGCGATGCTGAGGCAGACAGGCTAAAAACAAGCAACTTAATTAGAGTGAACTCGTGCCCACAATTCTAATGACTACGGTAGTCGAGTCCGAGTAGCCGAGAGGCACAGGTTCAACTAACTTCCTCTTTCTCGTTGTTGGAGCGCACGAACGCGTGGCGCATGCCAGCCGGGTCTTGCTGGTGCTCTTGCCATGATGATTGCGGCAGGCTACTTGAACGTGGCCAACCTGTCGCGGCATTATCCCCCTCCTCAGACGCACCGTCCCGATGCTTGAGAGAGTGAAATGATACATGCGCACTCTCACTCGTTTTCCGACGATCTGTCATGATAGGGCTTCATCTGGACTACGTGTACCACTTCCGTGGAATTGCGGCATCTTGAGCTCACGTGTCCCGCGGATCTGACTTCATAAGTGACGTCGCTGATACGGCTGAGTACTTCATAAGGGCCGAGGTATACGCGACGGAGCTTCTCTCTTTCGTCCCATCCAATTAAGCTCGCCACTCTCTCGAACAGGTCCAGCCAATTTTCAACATCCTCGTACGAGTCGCCGTGGAATACTGGCGGCTGGTGCGGTTGGCTAATGAACACTTGTGCCAATGTTACCTGGGTAGTCATAGTGGTGGCATCCATAGTTTGAATTTCCCTTGGTGTGAAGTGAAGAGGACCGAACTCAGGTGAGTCACCTCGAAGACGGTGACTTGCCCTTTAGTGTACAGGAGTCACTTCCACGGGGTTGATACGCTGGTCGTCGGGGCTACGCTATCTTGAGCTCGCGGGGCTTTGATTTATTACCCCGCACCTCCATCAGAAATGTAGCGATACTGAGGCAGACAGGCTAAAAAAACAAGCAACTTTATTAGGGCGAGCTTGTGCCCACAAGTCTAATGACTATGGTCGTTGAGTCCGACTAGCCGAGAGGCACAGATTCAACTAACTTCCTCTTTCTCGTTGTTATAGCGCACGAAGGCGTGGCGCATGCCAGCCGGGTCTTGCTGGTGCTCTTGCCATGATGATTGCGGCGGGCTACTTGAACGTGGCCAACCTGTCGCGGCAATATGTACAAGTGTTGCACGCCCAGACATGTGTTTGAAGAGTTGCAGCTGTTATGTACCCAGATGTTTGCACTTGCGCAACAATGCCAATTGGAACATGCGCATTAGCAACACCAGAAGCTGATATGAAGCGCTGATGCTCGCGAGCACGCTGGCCCTGGACACTGCTACATAAATCAACTTCCGTGCATGGTTTACCTAACCATAATTGACATAAAACCCGATGTGATGCATGTATCAAAGGAGTGCAAATGTAATGTATATAAAATTGAGTAGGCAGCACTGCAACCACTATGGACCTTTCAAGAAGATCAGCATCTATTTGAAAAGTAGTCCCGAGACCTCGCCTAGCTTTGAGGTAAAATGCTTCATTGCAACGCTGAATGCTTGGGTTTGATTTTAGCTGGGACCTTGACATTTATTCTTTGCATTCGTGGGGTCACCGCTACAGATGTCAGGTGTTCCTCAATGTTCGCGCGTTAAAATAGCCCATGTGTGTTCTCGTCGTTCCTGGGAAGATATTAGGTGTCAATCACCTGTGGCACATACCCGCATTCAAGCGGCACATGGCCGCCCGTGGGTACGTGCCACTGTCTGGCGGGAAGTATTTGACGACGTACGTGACGGGACTGAGGCATTATTGATGTCTTTACTAGTGCGTCATATTCGTCAAAACTATCTTAACCTCCCATGCTAGTTTTGGTTCACGCGAAGTAAAAGGGTTGACCTCGAGAGCACCCAAACGTAAGCGGGTAGATAGATAGATAGATAGATAGATAGATAGATAGATAGATAGATAGATAGATAGATAGATAGATAGATAGATAGATAGATAGATAGATAGATAGATAGATAGATAGATAGATAGATAGATAGCTAGATAGATAGATAGATAGATAGATAGATAGATAGATAGATTAGATAATAGATAGATAGATAGATAGATAGATAGATAGATAGATAGATACGCTCATAGTCGCCGAAATTGGCTAAGAAATGCTTCGCATTTATTATGAGTACTCTAATGCTTTACAGAAGTGATCGTACGGACCGTCTAATAAGTTGCGACATAATGTAACTGTGATGCCATTGCTCAAAAGTCTAATTTGCATGAATGCACCGTCATACAGTGACGGTTATGAGACGTATGATTGTACTTTACGCTTCTGCTTGTAGAACTAACGGCTATAAATTGAAATGATAGCGTTTCTAGTTCAGCAGCTGAAGTAAGAAGATTAGAAGAAATCTCTTCACCCAATACCTTCTCCGGGTGGATCACTTGACGCGACGTATTTTTAGAGAACATAGGTGTCTTTCAAAATCATTAAATATTTCTTTGAAAACAACATTATTGTTTATACTATGGCGTACCTGCTCTCTAAGGTCTGATGTTCGTGCTAAAAGACTTCGGCTTCACAATCGGCGAACAATGTGTCTACTGAATAAAATAGTATCTTTTTAATTCTCAAGTGAAAACAAAGAAGTGGATGTCCGATGTTATAATAAAATAAAGCCATGCAATCTCTAATTTGTTTCACTTTGTTGAAAAATGAAATGCCATGTGGAAAATATTTGTTTTGGCAAACAGCGTTCTCGCTTGGATGTTTGGAGCGTTGAAATAGAGCTCCAGGCAGACTAGGTTCTTTCACCTTCTGTGCAAGCGCGGAAAAGAAGTTTGATCGCTCTTACAAAGTGAGTTTATTGCTCTTCCATATATCACGATTATAGTAAAATAACACGAGAAAGGTGGAAACGATATCTTCTTTTGATACACATCATTAAATGCCAAAATAAAGTGTTCCGCCGAATATAAACTTCAAAGTAATTTTCACTTAGAGACTTACGTTTACTGTACTATATATAGGTTAATGTATTCATCCGAGTGTTCACTAGCTTCCGGGGAGTGACGTTCATGGAAGATTTCGGTTTTCTCTTCGTTTGCTGTTGTAACGTCAGCAGAATCACGTCAGGACCTTGTTAGCGATTCAGCTCTTCATTTCTACTACACAAGGGCATATGCGTCCTTAAGTCCTACATCCCAACTTCAGTGCTTAGTTGATATTAAGTGAAGCTTTTGCATCCTCCGTCAAGGCATTTTAAAGCTAAGCTCGTTATAATTCCCTAAACTTGGTGATGAACGCGAAAGATCTGTCGCCTGCGAGCGTAAAGATACGCGGTGATCAAAGGTGTGCCAGACACAAGCGTATCCCTACGTACCGTTTTCAATAGCTTCCGTCTCTAGATCTCCGAATTGTTGACTAAGAGCCATTTCTATTTCAAGTATCGTCTGTCGTTGAGGTCACTTGTCATTTGCTTTCACCTATTTTATTGCTCATCATATGTGAGCACATAGCAGTCACTGCTTGTTGCAGTAACTAAGCGGTGCGGTGTTAAGCACGTGGATGAAGGTTCAATTCTTTTAATGAAAGAAGGAACTCATTGAGAGTGAGTATAGCGCACTGTGACAAAAAGGAAGACAAAAAATAAAGAAAAAAACAGGAAAAAGGAGAGACAAAACAAACCTCTAACCTTAAGGTTAAAATATCCCTTAAGGAGGTCCTTATTGAGGGTTCAATGCGATAGCGATATCCTGTCCCTTGTGCTTGCTTCAACCACTCAGTGTAGAGTTAGATTGTGTGACCCTACCGGAGAAGTTTAAATTGTGGATTACTGTAATATAATCGATAAATTGGAATGTTACTTGTGTCCGTGAAGGGTCTATTTATGGCGTCATTCCGTCTAATAGTAGCATGCTTTTAAACCACGGGCAATCGTGCGCGTGAAATTTTATCGAATTCGTTTATGCACCCACCACGTCGCTTAAGTGAATAGGCTCAGTGGTGTGTGTGCCTTTTGTTGTGGTTGGTCAGTTTTAAACCATCAAACAAAAATACCTTATTCTTTATAATTTGGAAAACGAACTAATCACTTTAACAATATTCGTAAATTTTTCTAAAGGTTTTGATAAAACCAATCATAAATCTTTTCTCATAACACTTGTGGCTTACGGCGTCCGAGGTGTTTCATTGGCTCTCATATTGAGGTATCTGAGTGATCGCACTAAGTATGTAGCCATCAATAACTACAACTCATCCTGTAATAAATTCCAACATGGGGTTTCACAAGGTAGCCTGCTTGGCCCATTGCTGTTCATTATCTCTAAATATGATCTAATAAAATGAACACTACTGTCCAGTA